>LOJH01000005.1:94713-106467 GCA_001685095.1 Ellobius talpinus | reverse complement strand
TGTAGCTGCCAAAGGAGAAAGATGCCAGCTGCCAGCCAGAACCTTACTGGTAGGACACAGCCCCATGGCAATACACAGAATAATAAAAATGGGTTAATTTAAGATGTAAGAGTTAGTTGATAAGAAGCCTGAGCTAATAGGATAAGCAGTGTTTTAATTAATATAGTTTTGGGGTTTGTTTGTTTTTATATTTATTTAATTATTGTATATACAGTATTCTGTCTACATGCATGCCTACAGGCCAGAAGAAGGTACCAGATCTCATTAAAGATGGTTGTAAGCCATCATTTGGTTGCTTGGAATTGAACTCAGGACCTGTAGATGAGCAGACAGTGCTCTTAACCACTGAGCCATCTCTCCAGCCCCCTTAATATAGTTTTTGTGTGATTATTTTGGGTCTAGGTGCCCAGGTAATGAGCGAGCAGTCTCTGCCTACATGATAAGGTGATTATTAAGACAGGAGCATCAGCTAAAACAGTGTATTAATGACTTATGTTTATCTAAAACAGCAAGTTTATGCGGAAGCATATTTCTTCAATAATAAATTACAACTCATTGTTTCTAACAATGGCTGCCCCTAGAGACCAGCAGCACCAATGGGAAACAAAGATCCAGCACATCTTTGAATGTAAAATGGGATTATCTTGTTGGAGCATGCACACCTATCGAGTAGACTGACTTAATCTTTCTGAATTCTATAGAGGTACCTGTGGGGGTGCCATCAGAACAAGGCTCTAACACAACCAATGGTTTACTGCACTGTATTTGTAAAACGTAGAAAGATTATTTATTAAAATTTGCAGTCATACAGTTGCCCAAACTTGATGTCTGGAATACCAAACTTTATAATTAGAAGTTACAGTCTGTGTTGCATAGATTCAGACCTGGTATATTCCTTAAGTGTTTATGTGTCTGAGCAGCAGTTTACTTCTTTTGTGTACAAACAGCTACGAGAAATAAAATGATCCTTGCTCATCAGGAAGTACCCAGCTGCAGAAACACAGCAAGTGTATCTCTATTTCTCAACTCAGCCATCCTCCTCAGGACCATTCCCCTGAGCTGCCAGTTTTCAGCTGGTGGAAAGTCTGTGGAGTGGAGCTTACAGTTAAGAATTTATCTCTAATTTAACTTTACTGCCAGAGTTTTCATAAACAGATTTACCATACAAAGAGTTATTTTCATTACATGCATCCTATTCTTTTGCACATTTATTTATTGTGGGTGGGAGTATGCACATGCAGCAGTCAGAGTGTAACTTGTGGGAGGTGGTTCTCTCTTTCCACCATGTAGGTTTCAGGGATTGAACTCGGGTTGGTAGGCTGGACAGCAAATGCCTTACCCATCCAGCCACCTGAAGCTTTTAGTAACCTAATTTTTCAACTGTTGAAATGCCCCCAGTGATAATCAGCTCTGTACCCTTCACTGTAGGTAGCTTTCTTCTTCCCACTGTGATGGAACTCTAGGTCTCATTGCACTTGACAATACCTTGAGCCATGTACACGCCGTGCCTGCAGAGCCTGTGGCCAACAAGAATGTTCTGGTTTGCAGCTAACACTGTTCTTCTCAGCTCCTGAGGTCACATGGAGGGGCACATCCTGCTGAGTTTCCTGAAGGCAGCCTTTGAATGCCAGACTCAGGAATGCAGCTGTGAACAGTCTCTCCCTACATTGAAGTTGACAGTGTCCACAGAGTCATGGAGCTAAATGGTGTTTAGAAAGTGAGTTCATACCTCCTGCTTAGTTCCAAGTTACTAACTGCCCTGGTTTCCATGGTACTGCTTCAGTCATAAGACACAGAGTTCAAGGCTCCTTTAAATCCTATCCAATTTTCCTGACAATGGGTACAAATTCCTAGATCTTGCCCAGTGGAAATGAACTTGGGAGTATTGATATTTTCAAGAATTATGAAAGAATCAGACACAACCTAGTGTTTATTGATCTCTAAGAAGAGAAACTCTAGAACACTTTTTTTTTTCTCTGAGCCAGTTTTTCTTTCTGCTTGCAGGGGCCAATACAAAGCCTCAAACCCAATTGGCACTTGGCCCTGTTTTGTTAGAAACTACTGGTGTTTTGTGCCAGTGGTAGTCCTAGGTGTTCATCATGAGCTCTCAAAATGACTGTTCTTGCAGTTGCAGATGGCTGTGCCAGCTTCAAACAAAGGTCACCGAGGGTTCTGCTTAGACAGTGTGGTTTCTGGAAGGAATTCACTACAGAGTGTACAAGGGAGCGCAGCATGCTGGACTCTGCTGACCCAGGCAATTTCGACAAGATTAAATCAGCCATAAATCCATCCTGGGCCTTTTCTCTTTCCTCTAAGAGTGTTTTGGAGAATTTGGTTGAAACTTTAGCTTCTTCTGCACTGAGATATGTACCCCTGCCCCACTTCCAATGACAGATTTGTCGAAACCCAACCTCAGGAAAAGCCGAACAGGGATACTCTGCCCTCATAACCATTTTGTAGAGCAAAGAGTTAAGGGCGCAGGCTTTATCTTAAACTTGATCTTGGCTTACACAGACTGATGGAATTATATTACAAATGAGGAATATGAACATGGAGTTATAATAGCTTCCAAAGAGACAATTACTTCTCTAGAAAATGAAAAGTATATACTATTGGGAGTTTCTTTGCTAATTTTGGAAAACTTACTTATTTTTTAATTTCTTGTTTCCAAATTCTCATTCCTTTGCCTTCCAGGTGTTATTTTAAAGACAGGATATATCATAGCTTGGGGTATTGCCCAGGTATCACATCCAACTTCTGTCAAATGTATTATTTGTTGACTTAAAAGAAATATCTGGGCTCCCTTATTTTGGTTCTTCCATCATTCCTAGTTTATTCTTCAGACCAACTTAATCTTGTAGTCAGGATTCAGTTCTTTTGGGAAAAAAAAGTTAATGCATGCATCATGGGTAAGCATACATAAATTCCTGGGCCTGCTGAGGATGGTTGGTACATTGTACTAGTAAATGTCGCCATGTCGTCTGTGGAGGTTGAGGGTGTAGTAGAAGATTCTTGTTTGGTTTCCACACTCCTGTCTATCAGTCCACAGGTACTGAAGATTTAAGCCTTTGGTGATTTGTAGAAGAGCAGAGGGATGAGGAAAAGCAGGCCTGTGTCTCTACAGAGCCTCCTGGGCCAGGGAGCAGCTGGCCATGTTTGCCCATCCCCTGTGCTGAGTTTTTCACCCTTAAACCTTGGCTAGACATGCTTCCTACAATGAATAGGATACCTTGCACACACAGGCCAGGTGAGTGCCTGTTGACATGTTTTTAGTACACAAAGATGTAATGCCATGAGGTCATGACCGTTTAAGTAAGACAAGCAAACAAACAGTTATGGATTTTATTTTTTTCCGTGGAATCTGTAACTTTTGGTTTCAGTTTCTTGGCACATTGGTTGGGGGTCTGAGTTGGTTATTGTGTATTATAAGGTAATTGGCACAGAAGTGAGTTTGGGGTCCTACTGTAATTTAACAGAACAATAAAAATACCAAGATACATTACAGCAACAGCTTTTCCTACTTGACTTCCACTCATTCAAAACTTATATCCCTTGTCTTGTCATTTATGTGTTAAAAGGAAAAATACAGTTCAGGCTGGAGGTGTGAGCTCAAGAAGGCAGAGCCCAGGGTGCCTGCTGTTATCTTACTGTTTTCAGAGCTCCTGCTCCTGGCCCAATAACCACCACTGGGGAGGAAAATGGAATAATCCATTTTTTTTTCTAAATTGCATGGCAGACAGACCCATGATGTCACTCCCTTTGAACAAATAACAGTGGAAAAAATGTTCTTTTGTTTTTTGTTTGTTTGTTTGTTTGTTTTTTGAGATAAATACGAAGTGTTGTATAGGTTTAAAATAGTACCATGGGAGAGGAAACAAAAGAATGCAGAACTGTCCAAGTTTGTCTCTACCACAAATGTCAGTGGGTTCTGACCTGGGTGTGCTGCTCTGTTGACACAGGCACGGGGCAGGTCCTCAGTAGGCAGCAGGCAAGTCAGAGTCAGCCTAGACACAAGCTTATTAGTGATGCAGCACACCACCCTAGTGGCCACTGGAGCATGTGTTCTCCTAGCCGTCCTGAAAAGAGGAGCTCAGCTGGACTGCCTGGGAAAGTCACCTGGGAGCCCTGACCATCATCAGTGTCCTCCTCATCCCTAACTCTAACCATTCCTGGACCCTCTGCTCCCTGCACACTTGTACCTCCTAGTCAGATGTAAGTCTTTCAAGCTCCTCGTGTGCTGAGGTACATAAGAGGGAGAGGTTTGCTCAGAAGAGAACACCTTTGGGAAGAGGTGGTACCTGCTCAGCCTCAAACCTCAAAGCCCCACACCCTCTATTCAAGGTAATGTGTTGTCTTACCTCCCAGCAAAGGCAGAAAAGATCCCTGGAGACCAAAGTAAGGAATATAATGTTCTTCATCTGTAGCATATCTTTTTCTATCTGCAAGATAAATACCACAAAAGTGCTGAAAAGCCTGACCGAAACCGCTTTTGTTGCTGGTTCAAATCAGTGTTGTCTCTGCAGTCTGGTTAGCCAGCCAGACTTAATGCTTTCGTTATGATTGGACCCTGTTTCTTCCTCCAAGAGAATAGGATGTCACAGATTTGACCTCTGTGGGTTTTTTGTTAAATGGGTCTTTGGCCAGAAAGTTCAGAACTGGTTTTGAGGTTCTCAGACTTTCCTCCTGGATAGCTGTCAAAAACATTCAGGAGAGTAACTTGTCAAAACCAAGGCATCTCTCATCTAAACACCAATACTTGGAAAAGAAAGGATGTATCCAGTCCTGTCCAGAAGAGACAGAAGAGAGTGTCCTTTACTGTGACCTGTTAAGAAAGACTATGTGTTAAGCATCCTGCCAAAGTGACTCAGCTACACGAGAACCGAACATCTAGAATGGTGTTGAGGAAACAGTTTATTCAGACCTGGATAAGACTTAAGTAAAATCAAAAGTATTATGGTTTGATTGTCTTATTGTCTTAGATGCCATTAGTATTCCAAGGAATTGTGTCAAGGACCATATGCAAGGCTGTGTGAAAGAGAGTTCACCTTTATAGTCTAGAGTGGACAGTCAAGTGAAGAAAACATATGGGAAAAAATTTAGAGTTTCAAAAGGGATGTACCCAGGTATTGGAGTACCCAGGTATTGGCATGTCATTCTAATATGGAAACTCAGTGCACAGGATCACTGAATATCCTGATAGACACAGGGGACATCATGAACCTGATACAGATGTCAGCAACCTCAGTGTCAAGGAAGGTAGAGTGGGTGTTGTTATTTCACAATATGAAATGGAGTACTTCCCATGTGGAGATGTCATTGTAGGTAGACCAGATGCCTCTGCTGATTCTTCTCGGCAGTTTCAGCTAATATGCCTTCCCTTATAGAGGGAGACCATATGGTAAGAAAAGCAAAAGATACACTGTACCAAATACTTCACTTCTGATGCCATGTGTCCATGATTTCCCCCATGTACAAGCAGACCAAGAGACACCCACAGAGTATCCTATGATTTGATAGTGTCTATTTAATAGTATCAGTTCTGATGCTATCTTCTTATTGTTAGAGTCAGATCACACAGGTTTGGGATTCAGCTCCACATTCCCCCTTCCCCCACCTTAGAGGCCAATTATACACCTCAAGTTGTGACTCCATGCATTTTCCCCCACCTGCTATTGGGGTTCACATTACCTCCTGTTCGAGTGACTTGCTACAATGACATGCAGAACTCAGAGAAACACTTCATTATGTTTTCTTACTTATAAAGGATATTACAAATGATTCAGATACAGTCAGGTGATGACATAATAGGACAAAATATATAAAGAGGGATACAGAGCTTCTTCTCTCTCTCTCACACACACACATACATACACACACACGCACACTACCAGTACCAACCCCAATACCAACAACAACGTTTTTGTTTTTAATTTTTAAAAAGAAAATTCATTTCTAAGGTCCCTTTTCTGACTAAGATTTGGACTCTCAAGTGAGGTGTCTGGGTTGCTCTGCTTTGATTCAGCTGCAGTCTTTACCTGTTTGACAAGCAATAAGGGCTGAGAAGTAGTAAGAATCACCACCTCACAGACTACGGGATGACTTACAGTTAATAGAAGAATGACTTAGAGACAACAGGGATGAACTCATAAGGACACCAGGTCCTAGCAGGGGTCTGTGGAGCTGCCCTAACTAGGCAAATATGGATGTATCCTGTTTGCCCAAACTCGCCAATGAGTGTTGAGAGGCAGACCCTAGATGCTCCCTGTTGAGGGCACGTCATTTGTTTGGACACACCTATGTGGTGTGGTGGCCCAGCCCAGCTAGAAGACCTCCATCAGCAGCCCTAGCTTCTGAACTGCCCCCATCAGCTTCTGTTGCTCCTGAATAGCAAAATGAAATGATCTCAGTACCACACCTCTTCATATTCCTCTGCCTGTTCTTTTGGGGGAGGGGGTGATAATTTTCAGGAAAATAGCAAAAAGCCAGCAGCAGAAACAGGGAAGAACACATAGGGCTAAGATCACTGACACATCCTGACCTGCCATGCTCTGGATGCCTTTAAGCATCTCTACAAGAGAAATCATGTGAAGCAAGTTTGTAGGTGATGAGCTGTAGGCATCACAGGAAACACTCATAGAATAAAGAGCCCACCTGTGGGTGCCACATGGCCACATCAGTGAGCCAGGGTGCTGCAGTTCAACTACAGGTCTAGGTAATAGCTCTGTGTTCTTAGGCAGGTTGTTTGAACCTTTCTGGTTCATATTTCCTTATTGGTTAAATAGATTAATCAGATCCCCAGATTTGTAGCAGATAACTTGTCATGGAAGAAAATGTAGAACTGTCTCAGGCAAATGCAGTCACCCTTGAGGAAAACTAAAAGTTCCCTCTAACTTACAATATATCAATTTTATGGTATGTTAGTTCCACATAGCCTCACCACCACTACCAAACACACACACACACATACACAAATGTAGTATAAATACAGCTGGATTTTTATCAGACTTTGAATTTTAAAGGATAGATTTTTTAAAATTCACTCATTTGTTCATTCTTCCATTTAGTCAATAAAAAATAAAAATGGAACTGAAATGCTGATAAGTATATTATTCTTAGGACAGGAAGCCCTCTTTACACTGACTGCTGAGTGTACCATCTTTATCCTTCCATCGGTACTGTCTTGAGACTGTAGTATGTGAGCTCACCCCTCTGCTGTTGTCAGAGGTTAAAAACAAAACAAAACAAAAAACCCAAACCCTGGAGCTTTACTTCTGATCGCTGGCCTCACTTGCCTCACTACCTGAAAAGGCTTCCATCTTCTTTGTATGCCTTCACACCCTTCAGAATATCAGTGCTGCAGTTCTGGGGACAAAGACCACTCTAAATGGCTGTGAGCAGCATCATAAAACACACAGTCTTGGGGCTCTTGATAGGAACATCTTCCAGGTTTGCTCCCCTGAAGCCTTTAGTGAAATGTTGGCACAGTGGTTCAGGCTGCTTCCCCCACACACTTCCATGGAAGTGTGGGTGTCACTTTATGGCTCCTTGGTTCGGAATATCAAAAAATATTTTAATTAAAGAAATAATTCACCAAACCTTGCTCAGTATTCTGTGGTTTCTCAAGAGTCAATGCCAATCTTTGTGGCCAAAACTAGATCTCTGGGCATGTGGAGAATTCAGGCTATGGTACACAGAAGTCTCTTCCTATGAGGAGAGGTGTGATTTTATCTCCAGGTAGGACCCTGGGCTTTGTGCATCCTCATCACCCAGTTCTTACAACTGAAGGTCAAAGTCTGCCAGGAACGCAGTTTCCAGAACCATACCATAAGGTTTATGGTTTATAAGCAAAATTCCTAGGGTTGGAACCTGTGTGAGCAGTTTGCGAATTTGCTAGTTTGATTATATAGCATAATAGGTTATATATGGGAAGGGGGTCCTCTCTCCCCCTCCTCCTCAACTTCTTTTTCTTATATCTAATAACTTGATTTTTCTCCTCTATCTTTAAAAAATTGCACCACATCCTTGGAGCATCTGTTATGTAAGTCCTTGGGAAAATGGAGAGTTAAGTGGTGCCTGGGTTCTGAGGCCAGGATTTCACAGTACATCTTTTTCCATACCTAAAAGGAAATGGAATTCTGCTCAAAATTGTGTTAAGAATTCAAAGAGACAAGCAAGGCTTCTTCCAGGTTAGGCTGGACGATCAAATTAATTCAAATGCATCTGAATGACTCTTTCTGGAAAACACTACCATTTGGAAGATTGCTTTATGTACATTACCCCAGCCTACATTCTGAAAACTACACTCTCATGGTCTGGGTCTTATTGCTGTTGAGTTTCTTGGCCTTTTTGCTCAGTTCACTTTTATCGTTCTTATAAATGGAGGTTTGCAATTTTAACTCCCAACTGTTGTTCTGAGGTTGTTTAGTTGCTGCCTGAGTGCGGTAGTCCCCTAACTCTCTGGCAGCCATATTGACTAGTCCAGTTCTGAGGGTCAATGTGTTCCCATAGAATATGCTATAGTCATCGTGGCTTTTCTCATGGGCGTGACAAATTACTTGACCAAAGCAACTTAAGGAAGAGGAGGGTTACTTGGGCCTCTGGATTGAGGGCACAATCCATCATGTTGGTGGGAGCAGCTCTGGCTGTGGGAGCAGCTCTGGCTGTGGCAGCAGGCGCATGAAGCATGTGATCCTGGGTCATGGTGAGTGCAGTGTCAGCAAGCGGAGGTATGGATGATGGATGCTGATGGTCCACTTGACAATCACACCTGCCTTATAAGAGAGAGAGGACAGCCTGTATCCTCCCAGATCGCTTTACACCCTATGTCCCTTAAGCGTGTGTAATTGTAGCTGGTGGTGGTATTGATATCTCATTGCTTAGTCATTAAGGCGCTTTCTTCCGGTGCTTGAGATGTGTTATTAACTTCTCAGATCTGTCCTGCTGTTCCTGGTTGAGTCTGCACACAGTGGGAAGAAATCTTGTTTCTTACCAAAAAGAAAAAAATTACAGAGCAATTTGATCCAGTCTCTTCTGTTGAAACGCTGAGTTAATTATATTTAACCATGGACGATGGTGAAGTTGCACTAACAGCATTTTTTAATCAGTGACTAATGTTTAGCTTGTGTAGGGTGGGGGAGGTGGCAATTCAGATTGGTTGGGGGGATCTGGAGCCTGAATCCACACAAAAACTTTAACTGTGTGATTAAGCATAAGCTTTCTAATGGAGTTATTATGGGATACTAAAGAGACCTCTACTGCATGAAGTGGGAGCTAGAATGTAAATGTGCTTGTGGGGCTATTAAAGAGAAGACAAAAGGCGCTCCTCTCTCTCTCTTTCTCTCTCTCCTTTCTCTCCTCCCCCCTTTTATTCATATACACATTTTCTCCCAGAAATAACAGCAAGCCTAAAAAGTTCAGGCTAAGAGTGACCTAGTTAATATCAACTTTATATCCCAACCAAAACCTGGAGACAGCTGTCTTTGTGGTTTAATGGACAGCTAAATAGACCTGCTTACCCATGTTATGATGTTAGCAGCTCATTCCAACTTGCCTTTATTGGTAGAACAATTAGTATTGAATTCTGTGGTGTAAAATCAGAGTGCAGATGGGCTCCATATTAATAAAGCACAGAGCAGAGTTGTTTGTTTGGGAAAAGTTGGAGTGTGCACCCTAAACTCAAAGCTGGAATGTGCCGTGTCCAGGGCAGTGCCATGTCTTCCCCTCTGCCCAGGCAGTGCCTCTAAGACTCTGATCTCACTTCTGGAAACAGGTAATACATGTTTTCCTTTGTCATAAGTTTCCTGATTTTCGTGGGGGCTCAGGCATGTGATATGACAGAAAGCACATGAAGATCTGGGACCTGATCATCGTACATTGGGCTTCAACAAGAGATAGTAATGTGTTTGTTGTTTGTAGTAACTTGGCCTTTCTTGATTCAGGAAGGTAGAATGCTAGACATTTGACAATTACCAAAGCCACCCATAGCCAGGAGTTTCCTAGTTTCTTGTGTCATGTTCAAGGAGAATAAAGAAATGTCGACACAGAGAAAGAGAAGAGTTAATGAAGATTTATTAAGGAAAACAAGAAAAAACTCCCAGGGGTGGGAGGGGCTCTAAAGGAAGAAATGCCTCCATGTTGTCCACCTGGTGGCCATTCCTGGATCTCATGGCAGAAGCTGATGAAAATGGAGCTGATCTATACTAGGGTTGGCCTTTTGTTGTTGTTGTTTTGTTTTTGATTTTGACTTTTGAGGTGTGTGTGTGTGTGTTTACGCGCACATGTGTGCACATGCCAGCTTAACAAGTAAGAAGTACAAATGCTTCAGCCTTATGCATGGTCCCTCAGCCCAACCAGAGAGGTGATCCGGCCAGAGTAGAAGTCACCCGTGGGTGCACTGAGGGCCCTGACCTTGCTGCCTAAGGGAAGTTAACTCCTGTTTTGATGAGAGAGGTTTTCTACTACCTTGTTTCCCGAGTTGGTTCATTTTATTGATTATTTTCCCCAGGAGTTATGAAATAACATATCTAGAACTTTCCTCCAATTCCCATGTCTTTATTTTTCTATACCTCAGTCCCTTCACTTCCTTTGTCTACCAAAAGCTATCTCTTTTTCTGGAAAATTCTATTTATATTTATCTAGTGCTAGCTTGTAGGAAGCTTATAATATCCTGAAGCTGGAGAGGGGAGGGCAGAGTTTAGCACTTTACTCCAATGGAAGAGAAATCTAAGATCAGAAAGGCATGTCAAGGTCTCCATAGCAACTGGAAAAGAGCACACCAGATCCCATCCTGGGTCTACAGGCCCCAAATCTCAACCCTATCCCAGTGGAGTCTGTGACAAGGAATTATTTCTGTCTACCAGTTTCTCCCCCTTGCTCAGTAAGTGCCCATTCTGAAATCAGAATTGCTGCTCTATAGTTCAGATACAGCATAGCTCCTTAAATGGTTCTGATATTGAAGATTTGGTTCCCAGCTGTTGGTGCTGTTGAGAGCTGACTAGATCAAGAGCCAACTAACCTCAACAGTGGGCTGAGCCCACTGGAACAAGTTCATCACTGAGTGGGCTATGATGAGGTAGGGCCTAATTGGAAGATATGGATCACTGGGAACACGCCTTTGAAGAATGAATGTTGTCCTCAGATCCTCTCAGTCTCTGCTTCCACTACCCCATCTGGTCATGGCTGCCAGAGAGTAAACAGTACTGCTTCACAGAGCCCTCTCTGCCATGATGCTGCAACTTAGCACCAACCCACAGGTAGGAGAGGCCTGAGCAACCAGGGATTATAACATCTGAAACAAGGAGCCAAAACAACTTCCCTCCTTAAATGGTCTGTGTCGGCTATTTGGGTATTTTTGTCACAGCAATGAAACATTGACTAACAGTTGTCTTTTCTTCACACCCATCCTTCCTGGCTTTCTGTAAAAGAAATGCATTTAGCGCAAGTTCCAAAGCAAGGGACTCTTGGGATGCACCAGCCAGAGTTAAAAAGATACAAATAAAGATTATCCTGTGTTCACACTATTTGAAAAAATATCCACAGATCAAAATAAGATGAGGATCATTTTGAGAAATTAGTCAAAGGAAGAGAAGAGAAAGGAAAGGAAGACAGCGAGGGAGATAGAACATGATTTTGTTGTTTGTGTTATGGTGTTCTACTTTTGAGCCACTTCTCCAGATTTTATTTTTGTGGCTAGCTTTTTCTAGGAAGGAAGGAAGGAGGAAGGAAGGAAGGAAGGAAGGAAGGAAGGAAGGAAGG
>LOJH01000005.1:68618-94646 GCA_001685095.1 Ellobius talpinus | reverse complement strand
GGAAGGAAGGAAGGAAGGAAGGAAGGAAGGAAGGAAGGAAGGAAGAAGGAAGACTAAGAAAGCGGAAGTTGAAAAATACGGCACTTTTCTTTCATGCTACATGGAATAAACATTCAAAATCATGAATCAGAGACCTCTTGTGTGGAAACAAACAAAAAAATCATTCAGCTTGCCTCTCACCACTGACTGCTAAGAGCTAATTGCATTAACAGAACCACTAATGCAGTAACAAGGATTAGAGGTCTGGAGTGATGCTGGTGTTCTAGTGTGTTTGTGTTTAGAAAGCATGAAGTCATATAAAGTATATGCACTGACTTCATTCCAGGTGCCACGCTTTCCC
This sequence comes from Ellobius talpinus, assembly GCA_001685095.1. Lineage (NCBI taxonomy): Eukaryota > Metazoa > Chordata > Mammalia > Rodentia > Cricetidae > Ellobius > Ellobius talpinus. Next base: position 94,306 of record LOJH01000005.1, on the reverse strand, counting down.
TAGAAAGTCCAGGGTTCATGGGAAGACAAAGCAGAGCCAGGGGAGGTGAAATAATGGGTCTGACTGTCTCTGTGTACCATTCACCTAAATCAGATGTTGTTTTTCCCCCATTAAATAATATTCTCTGCAAACCTGTTAAAGAAGGTCATTGTTTCCGTTGCACAGAGGAGAAAACATGTTCAGAGATGCAAACAGTTTGTCCCAAAGCAAACAGGTATTGAGTTGCAGAGTCTGAATTTGAAGCTAAGTGTATCTGGTCCACCCCATCACATTATTTCCTAGATGGATTTTGAAGAGGGGCCTAGTGAGGAATCCATCATGAAAAAGAATAACTTATTATCCTAGATATTGTCCTCCTAGAATTAGCAGTGAATTGGATTTTCTACTCATACATGAGCCAATTAATCCATACACTCCTTGTCCCTATGGTGGGTTGAGTAGTACCCTCCCAAAATGCAAACATTGAAGCCCTAATCCCTTGTACTTATAACTGTGACTTTATTTGCTAATCGGTCATTGTTAGTATAATCAGTTAAGGTACATTCGTACTGGAATAAGATGGCCCATGATCCAACATGACCAGTGTCCTTAGGTGAAAGGGACATTTGCAGACAGACAAGCAAGAACACACATCTGCCTGTACTCACACACAGAGACACCTTATGAAAAATTAATCACAGCCACAATCCATCAAGTCTGGGATTTAGTAGAGATTATGAAAGGCCTGGATCTGACCCTTGGTGCCTTTGAGGGAAGCATGGTGCTTCCTGCTGATGCCTAAGTCTTGGACTTCTGAATTCCAAATCTGTGCAGGAAGAAAGCCACTCCGTTTACAGCAGCATGTCTCAGTAGTCCTAGCAAGCTGCATGCACACACAGCATGTCATAACTTATCTTTCTCTTAAGTTTCTAGGCTCATCTTCTTGTGGCCAGGTTGGGCTATTGGTACCTCTTCCAAACCGTCTTCATGTCACGATGGTATAAGCTAGGCACGGTCTCAAAGTGATATGAGTCTCATCTCTCTGAACTCCAAATTAGTGTCATCACCTGTACTCCCAGTAACCCCTCCTCCAACAACTTCATCCTTACTGTGTTCCAGAGTTAGTGTCTTCTGTACCACAAGATTCTGTAAGTATCCCTTGGCTGAATGTCAGGATATTACAGCTTGGGGATGGATCTTGGTGTGTTCTTTTGTCTGGGCCTTTTATTTTGCCTTTCATTGTTTATTCACAGATTTTCGAAGATAGCACATTTTGTTTAATTATTTTGGAGACAGACTGGCATTCTAGCTCTTACAGTCTGTGGGAGAGGAGCTGATAGCAAAAATTATGTGGAGTTTAAATTGTGTTTGGTGAAGGAAGTAGAAATGAATAAAGCTGTTTTACCATGAAAAGTAGGTATTTTGTCTTAGATCTTGGAATGGGTGGGTTTTATGTTTTTTCTTTAGCTGGAAATGTTCTAAGTGCTGCATTGTCTATTTTGTTTGCCTTTTACAAGTCTGACATTATAAAAAGGCAATTTGTATCTGTATTTGCAGATTTGAGCATGGCGGCTGTGTTTTGAAGGTTTAATCTGGGACTAACTGAGCTGCAGATGGTGTGGAGTTGTTTTCCGTGATGTTGTCGAGTTCCACTTATCAAAAATACTGAGTGAAAAAAAATGGGGAAGGCTGGAGGGATGGCTCAGTGGTTTAGAGCACTTGCTCCTTTTGCAGAGGACAAGAGTTCAGTTCTCAGCACCTCCACCAGGGGGCTCTCAACCACCTGTGACTCCTGCTCCATAGGATCGAACTCCCTCTTCTCTCCTTCATGGGCGCTCACACTCACGTGTGTAAATATATAAAGGCGCGCGTGCTCATGCGCGTGCGCGCGCGCACACACATACACAGAGATAAAAATACATAATAAATCTTAAAAATATACCATAGGTGGCACCTTCCAGTCTCTACATTGGGACTATGGAGTTTTAGAATTTGAGGTAGTTATCAGTGTTGCTGTGATGTGAGCTTGGGAAATCTCCCTTCCTTGCCCACACATGACTGCCATGGGGGGTGTGAACTGAGATGTCTCTTCTCTTACTGCATTAGCCATATTTTTGATTAGTTGTTGGGGGGTGGGCTCCTGAAACCAGAAAGCTTTTTGTCTTCCCTGTCTGTCTAAATGTGGCTGATTAAATTTGAATGAAATTTTAATTAGAAAAATTCTGCCAAGTTGCAGCCCTGATTTGAATATTTATAGGTATGTTAAGGATCTTCACATACCTGGGGTCTAATTTGAATTGCTTCACTGGACTTCAGCTCTAATAGTCCACAGAGAAGGAGACTGTGTGATAGGGCGAATTACCCACGCACAGTGGGCTGGGAATGGGAAGCCAAGTGGGGAAGTGGCTGCATGCTTGGCCTCCACTGTTTTAATAGCAGCTCTTTGTCCAGGTACATTTTCAAGGCTCGTGAGTATTTAGTTGTGGGGGGTGGCAAAATATATAACCAATGTTAGCATGGTACCTGGAATACACAGCTTATGGAAACAGCAGAGTACGTTACAAAAGCTGCAGGGGTAAGGAGTTCACCTCCATCCAGGCTCATTCTTGTCCAGCTGCAGGCTTGTGTTCTTGGATTAAACTGCCAGTGCCTTGTCTCTAGAATAGGGTAGGGCAGACTTCCCTGGCCCTGGGCGGGCATCATTGTACCACCTGCCCTGGGTAGTAAGTTACTTCAGGCCATGGTAGTGTTGCACAGTAAAAAGAAAGAGGTCCTTCTCTGCCCTTTGGTTGTTTCTGAGTAATTTCGTGCCCACACCCACTTTCCCAAATGATTCTTTTATGTTTGACATTTTTTTTAAAAAATTCTCTACAGCACTTACTTTTGTCATTATGTATTTAGTGGGAATGTGTGTGCCCTGTGCAACAAAATAATGTTTTTGACTAGACAATGCATTGCTATTAAGGTCAGCTTCTCGCTGGGAAATTCAAAAGGGGAAATCCTATATGTATATAAATGTAAATGCATCTCCCCCTCTGAAGATGTGCAATCTGGGCACACTGAGGGAATTCAGCCTGGGCAGGCGGGGAGTCAACCTCCCTGCAGAGACTGTAGACACATGCACAGCCCCTTGGCACCTCCTGTCCAAGGGCTAATGCTTAGCCCATGCTGACGGTTCTCTCATAGATATGACTCTCTGTCCCCATCAAATGCCAGATACTTCTAGTGCTCAGTTCTGTGAATGCAAGAGACTTATACCAAAAGGTTCTTTGCATGCTGCAAAAGAAATCTGGGCAGCTTTGGTGAAAAGAAACATTTGACTCTGTGGCAGGGATTTGTTTAATAAATGATGGCCACAGATGCAGCTGTGGCTCCTGGAATGGAGGCTTCATGTGAACAGAAGCTGGCCATGCTGCAACCTGTCATCCAGCATCTCCTGAGATGGGGGCACAGGATGATCCCTACCTCCTCCCTTCAACCTCTCTCTGTGGAACAAATTTTAACATTCTTGTCTATCTGAAGTGTGAACATTTTTACATAGAATGCACTGAATGATAAGCACACACACACACACACACTTATATATTTGCATGCAGCTTAGAGAAAGGTAAAAAAGCTTAGGTAAAATTTCCATGAAGACAAAGAAATAGCTAGGGGTCTTGAAGAGAAAAGGTACAAGAGGGAAAGGGACACTCGGGTAGGGGAAATGCCAGCAGAAGCTGCTCCTGTGTGAACTACACTCATGCTGGGAGTACATCAAGTACTATGCCTGTCTTTTCTCTTACTCCAAGTCTGTCAACAACTCCATTGCTACCCACAAGGAATACAGGAGGTTATGTATGTGTGAAGTTTACACAGTTGAGGGCCAAAAGGCTTCCTTTTTGCAGTCCCTACAAAATAAAAGTCTCCCGAAGTGACTTGGCAATGAAACTGCTAGGTGATGTCATTCTTGGGTGGGAGATTGGTATTTCTTGCACTGACTGGGCCTTTGAATACTAACTTTGATGTGCTGTATTAACCATCTGGAGACATTTTACAGTTGTTGTCAAAAGGTTGACTCAGGTCCCTAATGCAACACGAGGAGTTGATGGAAGCTTAATAGAGTTTACCAGTTGTGCTGATTTGTGAATGACAGCCTCACTAAAGCCTTTGGCCCAAAGAAATGGCTGCTGTGTGTACTGTTTGAATTGAGGCTTTGGGGAGCAGAATGGGAGCCAGGCATTGTGTAACAATTTGGAAAGCACTTGAATCGTGTACCTTAACCCCAGCTTTTGCCCTCCTGGTCACATGTATGTCATTGATTTATGCGCCGTTTATTTACCACATAGAAAGCTATTGGATTTAGGGGTTTTGCACATTAGCCTCCATTTTTCAGTTAGAGGCATGCTGGCTGGTCTTATGCCAACTTGACACAAGTTAGAGTCATCTCAAATGAGGGAAGACTCAATTGAGAAAATGCCTTCATAAGCTCAAGCTGTAAGGTGTTTCTTAACTAGCAATGGATGGGAGAGGGCCCAGACTGTTATGGGTGGGGCCGTGCCTGGGCTGGTGGTCCTGGGTTCCATAAGAAAGCAGGCTGAGCAAGCCATGGTGAGTAAGCCAGTAAGCAGCACGCCTCTACATCAGCTCCTGCCTGCAGGTTCATGCCCTTCTTGAGTTCCTGTCCCGATTTTCTTCCATGATGAACAATGATGTGGAAGTATAACCCAGATAAACCCTTTCCTCCCTAAATTGCTTTGCTCTTGGTGTTTCATCACAGCGATGATAACCCTGGCTAGGACAAGAGGTGAGATACGTTTCAGGTACCACATGTGTAGATTTGATTCTACATCTAGACTAGGCTTCACCTTCAACAACACAGGTTGCCCATGTGTACCCTATTGCTACTGAAGTCATAATAATGATGAAAAAGATGAAGTCTTGGGCTTTACTCCATCTTCATATGGAAAAATAATGATCTCTTTGCTTATTTTTCATATCATATGCTACTGTGTAAAAACATCAGCCACTGTACTCGGCACATATCCACACACATACTCGTGTTCCTATATTTGTAAACTCAACATGTTTATGTCAACATTTAAATATGCACATGTAAAAATAAGGAAAGGAAGGGAAGGAAGAAGAGGCGAGAATAATAACAATGCGAATGCTATTGAAGTCCTCTGGAGGCAGCGCAGCAGTGGATGAGTGGGCAGAAGAGGAACCGATGAGGAAAGAGGATGGGATGAGTGTGGGTGGGTGGTCAAACAGCCATCAGATGCTGGTGTTTCTGATCAAACACAATGTGCCTCGGGGGAACTGGGTCTAATCAGCAGCAGCTCTAAGAGCAAGAACTCAGAATTTGGGATCTAAAGATCAGAGTAGCTTTTTTTCAGGTTCCTCTATCAACTATGTAGAATGGGTTGAGCTAAGAATGGGGCTGATCTGAGCATGCATGGGTCAAAAGCAAATGTGGTCCCTGGAAAGCCAATGGCATTGGCAGGAATACTCATTAAGAGCAAACCTGGACAATGAGGGTTATCCCTGCTATTCTAAATTAGGTTTGGCTTGGATTGTGATGAAGATGTAGGAGAGGAAGTGGGCCCAAGGTCAGAAAATGTGTGCTAGAGCCCATCAAAGTTGCCCCACCCACAACTGACAAGAGTTGTTATAGGAGATTGGATGCGGATGTGCTTATTGACTGCAGTCTGATTCTAGGACATCTGATCTACTCTGAGGTCACACCCTCATCTCACCTCTAATAATACCCTCTAGTCTGAGATGGATCAACACAAAACACTACATGGTTTTTAAGAGAAGTGTTACGGAGTTATTCCAAGATTAATAGTCTCCCTTTGTTATGTCTTAAAATAGGTGATATCCACAAATCTCCCCTAGTGATTGTTTTGTTTTTTGTATGTGTGTGGCTTATTTTTATTTTGTATGTCTAATTTATGTGATTTTCCTTACTGTAGTCATTGGGATGAGGTTAAATTTAGTTTTACAAACTCCTAAAGGCAGCTACTGTACATTTTCCCTAAATGTTTTCATGGTACCATAGAAAAATATATCATTTACCTCACACCCTTTTGGGAAGACCTAGCCCATCAAGGTCTTATGAGGATTGTGTCCTTGATGAAAATTAGGATGTAGAGGGTCACGAAAGTAATATGCTGTATTGGGTTTACTAATTGGGTTTACCAGAAAAGATAACTTGGCTTTGGAAGGCTGGCATTTGTAGTCCTGCCTCAGCTTCTCTGTCTACCAATATCTTCATAAACTTCTCTGTCTACCAATATCCTAGGAGGAAGTCATTGTTGACATCACAGAGTGCTCTCTCAAGTACTTGCTGGGATGTTTTTCCGGCTGTCAACAGATACTCCTGGGGTCAGGAGAAAGAACTCAGTTCACAAATTGCTCCTTTACACCCATCTCTGCCTGTGACACAGCAGTGTTGATGCCAGTCCACAGATGCCCCAGCTTCAATTGCCGCTCAGATAAGGTGGCTTAAGGGACATCAACTATTCAGGCCTCTGTCATTACATGACATGCTAAGCTGCAGCTTTTCTTCTATCTTTTGTGCCCTGACAGTCTACCTGGAAATACATTTTTGGCACATGGTCTTACAAGACCTGTTGTTTCCAGCCACGTGGCAGAAGGAACATCAGGTTTTTCTTAGCATTTGCAGCTGAACAGCCCTGAGGAAAGCATGTGCTATCAGTAAATGGACGATACAGATCTGGGAAATGTGGATCCTTGGTGGGCAGACCCCCATCTGAAAGGAGCCCTAGCCAGGGTGCTCTCTGCTCTACCTTTACTCTTCTGTCCCTGTCTCTTATCTGATACCTTCATATTCTTCCACGGATTCTCCCTTCGCTCCCTTCGAAAGCATGCCCACAGCAGTAATAAAGGGATACACGGGAGGCGAGTGGGTGGGAAGATGCTATTTTAGAACACTGACTTTATAAATGGGTAGCTGAGCTCTCAAAAAAAAGTTCCTTAGAGACTGTGTGGGATTTAAAATCCAAGAAATGAACACGAGATAGACCATACAGATGGAACAAAGGCAGACAAGGTCTGCTGTTGCAAATTCTCTTCTTTCTTCCTCACCTCATCCTCGGTGTGCCTTCATCTTAGCAGAGGAGAATCGGTGTAGGAGAGATAATAAGTTAACCTGAGAGCAAGCAGGAGTCAGGAATCAAAAGGAGAAAGAGGCAAGTGAAGGAGAAAGACATAAATCAAGGGTGAAATAGCTTGGGACAAAGATGCTGTCATGTTGTGTCACGTGTCTAGTGAATCAGTATGTTGGCTTAAATAAGACTTCAGGGTTCATCTTCAGTAAAGGGCCATTTTTGGGGGTGGTCAGAAATAATTTTACATTTCATTGTGAAATGGTGCAGCTGGGAGGTCCATAACAACTTTCTGGCCACTTGTCCATCTGGCTTGCCCTGCCTCCCAGCCATTTGACAGTGATGTCCAGGAACGTGGAGGCTGGTTAGCGCTCTTCTTAATGCTCAGCTATTTTGTAAGTTTCTGGCAGGCAGCTTAGCTTTTGGAAGATTGGGGATCCCAAAGTAAGCCGCCCAGTGTAGTCAGGAGAAAGAACTCAGTGAAAATTTTACAGATTCCTTCCTGTGTAGTGGCATGTCATTCCTCAACTGGCCCCAGCATAGGAGATGTTATGTTTGCTTAGTTTCTGAAAAGAGAGGAAGCTGAGGATAGACTATGAGAAGATAGCACAGACGACATCAATGAGATCTCCCTCAGCATCAACCTTAACATCCAAGGGCTTTTATCTCGTTTACACCAGTTCTGCCACTGGTATAAATGCTACAGATCACACCAGAAGAAACAGGCTCCTGGTGGTTCTTTTGTGTTTTATGTTGGTAGAATAAAATTTCACGAGCAGAATATTCACACCATAGAAAATGGCAAAGGCTAGAAGCCGGGGCATCCCTTTAACCATGAACTCTTTGATAAGTATTTACCAGAATGTCACTAGACAGGACAGCATGAATAAATTGTACCTTGTGTTTCTAAATTGTGGTAGTCCCCCAAGCCACACAACGTTGATGAAAGGACTCCCTACACATGCCAGTATCCCAGGATGCTCAAGTGACTTCTAGGAAATTATATGGTATCTGCATATAACTGATACAGATCCTCAGGCCATCTTTAGCATCACCAGATCACTTACACTACTGAATCCAATGCAAATGTTATGCTGTTCTCTCTAGTTTAGGGAATGGTAAGAAGGCAAGAAGTTTGCTCATCCAGTACAATGCATATTTTTTTCCCAGATATTTTTGATTTATGGTCAGTTGAATCTTTGGATATTGAATATGTAGCTATGGAGGGCTGGCTATATGGACCTGACTGTATATATGTTTAATTTGTTTCCTATGAGGGTAGATGTCTATGTCTATATTCCTCTCCCCAACTTGTTGATTCCTAAGTAAAGAATCCACTGTTCTTTAGCTAGGAAGTAAAATAAGAACGCATTTCCATTTTCGGGGTTTGTTTAAGAATTTTACAACAAGTTGAAGGAAATCATGTCTGCTCGGCTAAGCAATTTGGTGTCTGTTGATAGCCAAACAGCCTGGAAAATTATCTTTGCCTCAGCTCACCCACTGTGCAAGGCAATGCTGATGTGGAGCTGGCAGCTTCCAGGGGCCTCTATTGTGTGGGATGCAGCATAACAGTAGTGAGGGAGCGGCAGGTATACGATTTAGCCATCTCTTGTTCTGCCTACTTTGCTTAATAAGTGAGCATTGCCAGGCAGTCATTGTGTGACTATTCTGTCAATGCCTGGGTAATTTCTTCTCTCTCATCCTGCAGGGAGCTGTGATAAAGCATAGACAATCACCAGAAGATTTTAGAAAGAGCTTCAAACCACACAGAAATTGTTGGAGACATGAAGATGTCTGTGCCTATTTAGCATAAAATGCTGAGATTTCTTTTGGTTTCAGATGTTGTCTCTTAAAGTATGGAGACATGTGGCTTTGTGACAGCATATCCTTGGGAGGCATCTTCGTTAGTAAGAGAAATGGGGTAGGAAAGGAGTCAACCAATTAGTATTCTAGAGTCAAAGAATGTTTGTGCCCAGTCTTGATGATCATTTGAAGAAGATAGCAGAGGGCTGGAGATTTTCTCTTTCTCGGAGGTCAACGTGCCAGAACAAGACCCCAAATTTCCAGGCAACATAGGTTCAACAGCCACATGTACAGATAGCATGACTGTCTGGTCTCCTGCCAGCATCATATTCTGTGGACCACTGTTGATGGCAGATGCTATGTTTAACATCCTGCATTCTACTTGCTTCTGATGGGCATTGGATAGCTGTGGGGCATGGCTATATATGGGTACTTGGAAACTGGCATTGTAAGGTGGATCCCTCATTTTAAGGGACATGCAATGTCATTCTGCTTCCTACAAGAGGAAGAAAAGCATATGGGTTTTCTCTTATCCCCAAATTCATTCATTCTTTGTCGAGAGGGGGTCCTTTTCCTTAGCATGAGAATTTATGTTTAAAAATTACATGGAGTTTTCTGGAATGGTCTTCCTAAAGCCTTTTATTGGCCTCCTAGCCCTGATCAGAGTGCACACAGGAGACTCACCCAATCTCTGAGGTGTGACCTGGGTGACACCGTGGTGCAGAGGCACCTTCCTCAAGTGTGAAGTTTGCTCTCTTTCACTCCCCCCACCAGCAGAAGCAGGAAATCCTTGCTTAGAGTAGAAGCGGTAGAAGACACCCACCTCTCCCTTGAGGCCTCTTTCTGTTCATGCGGACTTCATGGAAACAGAAGTGAAATGGACTTTGGAACAAAGTGAATGTATATCCTAAATTTAGCTTCTTGCTAGCTGTGTACTACTGAACAGTCCATTTCAACCCTAAGTCTCAGTTTCCCCTTCTGTGAAGTACGTCAGTGAGTCCAGGGGCCACATTGGGCCCCAGGGCTGAGGTCTGTAAGCATCTAGCCTGGTGCTCAACACTTACTTGCTAATGCAGATTCCCTTTATTTCTTGGTGGCAATGCGAGAATAAAAATATCCTGGATCAGGAATAGCAATGCTGATTCCCCTGCAGGGATGTCCTTGTCAGTCTCTTGGTTTCATTAATACCATAAAGATAGGTTCCACCAGCCGAGACTGGGAGAATCCTCATGGAGGAAATTCCCGCTGCTGAGTAGGGAGACAGGGAAGGCTTTGAGATCCAGTCTGAGAATGTCTGGTGTGAAAGAGTCCTGGGGGTTTCTTGAACACAGTCAGTCTCTGTTCCAAACTGCTGTTGCTCAAGCCGGTTTGAATCAAGTATTAACTTTTATTGGGGACTGAGGCTGCCTGGCCTGGCAGCTACTAACACTAAGACCTGAGTATCTACTTTCAGTGTGAGCAGCAGCCGGACAGGGGTCTGGCCCTGTTCTCCTTGGGCAGACTTTACAGTGAGGCTTTAACCCAGATGGTCTTTACTGCCCTTGCCAGAAATAGGAACAGTTATGTAAGAGTGCTTGGAGGGCTGCTGTGTTCACATCTGGACCTGGGAAGCACCGTGCTTGGCTGGCTCATCATCGTTGATTCTACATGGGTGATTTCATCACATTGACAGATAACCACCCAGAATTAGACTGAGGGGATATCCTCCACCATTAAAAAAAAATAGCCTCCAGAATTTAAAGATTCTTCAGGTGAAACCAGGTAGCCATTTTGGCTTCAAAAAGTATTTCTCAAAATAGGTCCCAGGGGCTGCATCCAGAATGAACACTTTGGAGTCACTTGCTAATTTTAAAGCCCAATGAGAGGGAAGGGATAACTAGAAGCAGCAATTTCTTTCTAGATCCTTGTTTTTCCAATAGCACTGGCTGTGATGGTGTCACTTGTTAAAACATGGTTTACTATCTTTGGAGTTATCCATATTCTGACCTTGGGCCCATCAGGATAGATTACCACCAGAAGAAGCATCTCACTTAGGACCACTCCCTGAGGGGAGGAAGTGCCCTAAGAGAAGAATAGTCTGTCTTGTTCAGTTTCTCCAAACTCACTCTACAGATGATGATGTACCATGGGATGTCAGGCCAGCTCACAGAGTCTTAGTGTTGGTCAAACTGGGGGTGTGGAAAGTAGCTGCACTAATTGCCTTCATTTGTCTTTCATCCACATGGTCCTGATGCTGTTTCTCTTGACCTCTTCCCAATGTTATCAGCAGCTGCCTGGGGATGCTAACTTGCTTTCTTTGGCCTTATTTTATGGTGATGATAAGTACCACATACAGAACACCACTGTATAGGAAGCCTTTGTGTGCCATTTGGATTACTCCTTATCACACAGCAGGGTCAACTGATGTTGCCATGTCTGCTTCTCCCCAAATGGGACTTCCTGTGATGGGATCCTCTATAGCGTGACCTCAGCATGAGCTCAGAGCAGAAGCAGGCTAGTCAGCCAGGTTGTCTTTTGAATGCTGTGTCTAGTTTAAACCAGAACTTCAGCCAGTAACAGAGTCCAAGGATAGAGCCCCACTACAGAAGGCGACTGCACCTGCTAGGTGCCTTAAGATGTCAGTCTGGAGGGGTAACCCTGACTTTACCCAAGTGAGGTGGGGCTTCTACTGTGCCCCCAGAATCACCAAAAATAGGTGATCCTGGAACTCCGTGGAACCCTTGCCTACAGGGCTGGGACAAGCCAGCGCCAAGAGAAACTGCTTAATTCATCACCAGCTTCTTTGTCTCTGTCATGTGACTGTTGAGCTACAATGGGTTTTCACACTCAGTTATGTCAACCTCTCCTTTTCTCAGTGGGTTCATTGGGAACTGGAGAGATTAGAAGAACTTGCCTAAAACTCTCTAATGGTTTTTGAGATAAAACTAGAAGAGAAAACCCCAACTTCCTTTTCGGCTGATTTTCCTCCCCTTGCCACCTCTCGCCTCTGCTTTCATTCTGATTTCATAGGAAGACATTAGCCACCAGGCTCCAGGCCTCCTATTGCACAGACACAGTGGTCCTCCTTGCACAGGATCACCCTGTCTGACTCACTGTTCAGAATGTGCCCAAGCATTTCCACTTAAATACCATTTTTCCTTTGTTAAGTAATGGAGACAATATTCACCTCTGGAGGTGCCATGTGAGTGAGCAGAGTGCCAGCTGCCAGGCAGGTAGTGTTTGTCGGAACCCACTGGCACCAGAGCCAAATACAAGACACTTGGAAACCACAGCACCGGCTTGCCTCACCAGGCAGCTGATCAGTGTGATGTTTTGACTCCCACTTTTCTGCCATCTTACTATTTTGAATCACCCCAAGTCTTGCTATCCATATCTCATGTTATGATGAAGAAATTTAGCTTCTTAGGATCTGACCAGCCAGAACTTTGGTGTATGGGAAGCTGTGTTAGTGAGCTCATTGGGTGTTGGGAGCTGTATTAGTGAACTCACTGTGTGTTGGGAGCTGTATTAGTGAGCTCACTGTGTGTTGGGAGCTGTATTAATGAACTCACTATGTGTTGGGAGCTGTATTAGTGAGCTCACTGTGTGTTGGGAGCTGCATCAGAACTCTCCATGATTGCAACAAAATACTAACACAAGGTTCTGATAGACAAAAGAGAGTCATTTTGCTTTATGATTTCGGAGGTTCAAGTCCAAGGCTCGGCAGGCCCAATGGCTTTGGATTTCGGCTGAGGGCAGCACATGAGGGAAGTGCCTCTCAAAGCAAGCATGCGCACTATGAGCAGGAAGCAGAGAAAAGGCTGGCATCTTATAGTCCCTTTAGAAGAAACACCTTCAGTGTCTTTACCTTCCAAAGGTTCCCAGTACCTCCTAAGGAAGCTTCTTGATGACTGGGCACATGGGAGACATATCCAAACCATAGCAGACACTACTGTATTTGTGTCCACAGGCCTTGCGGCAAACCAATGAAGTCCCCACTTGTTACAGCACTAGGTGTCTCTTTGCATCCTTGCGTCAGTGTCCTCAGTAGAGTGAGCTGCATGGATAGACACGTGTATGGCATTTGGATTTCTCTATAGTCTGAAACACAGAAGACAGGAAGAACTTACGGGACAGGGTGTTGGGCCATGACCACAGTCTCCCGTCTTTCTCCATGAAGGTTATGTACCAGTCATAGTCCGCATCAGATATCAGAAAGACCTGTGGCTGCAGTGCAATGGCCCACTTGAACAGTGGTTTTGAATTCTCACATGTGAAGCAGAGCTAATGAATCACCAAATGACCTTTTCTTTTACAGTGAAGCGTGCGTTGCAGGGAGGCAATGGAGAAAACAAGAACCACACAGAGATATTAGGAAGAAATACTAATCTTTTACACACAAGAGCCACATTTGTCCTTGGGACTCTCTGTCTCCAAAGGCAAGATGAATTCAGCTAGGAATTGTTGGAAACAATTCAGAGTTTTCTTTCATAGCATTCAGCAGGGGATTGTGAATCCTATTAATGTGTCTGTTGAGCTTGGAAATTTGTCAGTAGAATAGAACAAAGCAAAGAGTCAAGTCGCTCCTTATTCCATTGAGCAGAAAGCTTTCTACGCTAAAACGACTACTGCATAGTGCCGGCTGTCTTTTTACATTGGCATTTTGAAGGTACTATAGCAGCAATTTGTATTATTTTATGACTTATAGCTAATTCGTAATTGCTAAAGGCTTTATCTCGGAGCCCCAAGGTCTCATTTTGGGAAGAGTGTCTGATGCCTCTTTCATGCACTCCCTCATCTTTCTGGGGTTTTTCTTCCCCCTTACGATTTGCAAGGATGGGCACAGAGCACATTGAATGGGTCTTGATCACTGTTTGGTGAGCAGCAAATTCACCTCTGGGAGTTCTGGATGAAGCTCACAAAGGAAGCATTTCATTCTCATCTGATGAGCAAAGCAGTCTCCCTAGTGACTGAGATCTGTCATCTGTGCTACAAGTGATCATCCTGAAATAGGTGGACCGAAGATGTCAAACTCAGTATTAGGCTCGGTGTCATCAATTGTAGCTTATCTTTTCCCCCCTACCATATCTAGTTTATTGTAATGGGTATCTACTTTGAGAAAACATAATGCACTCACATAACTTAGCATGCTAGTGTTGATTCTGCAGAGAAACGGAAACAATAGGAAACATAATACATAGACATATATAGTCTCATATATGTGGACATGAATATTCATATGTACACATTGATTTACTTATATGCATATGTAGTTTATGTATATATTTTAGATGAGTATACATATTTATAAATGAATAGATTGCTAAAATGAATGGGCTCACATAGTAACAGGCTAGAAAGTTTGAGGTCTGCCATCAGCAAACTGGAGACCCAGGAGAAGTAATGGTCCAATTCTAGTCTGAGCCAGAGCTCCAGAACCAGCAGAGCCTATGACATAAGCTCCACCCCCAATTCAGGTGCAGGCAGAAGAGGTTTTATGTCCTGGTTTTAAAGAGACTGAGATTCTGTCTTACTCAGCCTTCTATCCAGGTCTTAACCAATTAGTGGAGGACCACCATATCATTAGGAAGGGCAATCTGCATACTCCATCCAATCAACATGCTAACCTCTCCCAGAAATGCTCCCACAGACCCACCCAGGATGATGTTTGACCAAGTATCTGGGTACTCTGTGGCCCAGGCAAACTGATACATACAAGCATTCCTCACAGTCGCTTATAGCCATGCTTCCTAAAGTGTTGCTGTGACTCACATGAAAATAGATGGGTGAATTCCAAGTTTGTGCAGAGCTACGTTCCATTGCTTCATGGGAAAAATGGCAAAGTAAGCAGGGCAATGTAAGAGCGATTACAAAAATGACTAGTCTCCGTCAGGGGCTTGAAGACTTTAACTGGGTGTAAGGTTGTTTGGAATTCAACAATTATTCCAGGCAGGTTATTGACTAAGCCAGTGATCCCTGGCCTGGCTACATAGCAAAATCACCAGCATTATTAGAAACAGAAACACAAGGACCTCAAGGCAGAGGTACAGAACCAGAATTTTCAGGGGACAGAAAGAACCTCATTGAAGATGAATTCTGGATCACCACCTTTCAAATTCCAGGTGGGGGAAGGGCTTATGTTCTGTTCAGTCTAGTCCGTGCCAACAGTTGAGGCCTCGCTGAATGATGAACACTAGCCCAAGTCCATAGTGTGCTGTTGTACAGAGGAGACTGTGCAAGGGTTGGCACTGATGGTAGTTTCTAGAAGGGTTAGAGACACAGTAGAGCTAGCATAGAGAGTCTTCTTACTAAGGCTCCTTGGAGACCACTAGTCACATTGCATCCAGAGGTCATCTCTTCCTTCTACTGTAATGAGACTTTTCTTCTATACTATACTTAGTAGCTCCCTCCCACTCATTCACCCTCTTCCTCCCTTTATCTCTCCATTCTTTCCTGCCTTTGCAGATCTGTCTTTCTCCTGCAGCTGGTGTGTGAGTCCCCTAATATGAGAGGCAGCTTTACTCTGACCTTGCTCTACACCCAGGCTCATGACCTCAGACTCTGATCTCTGACCATTCTTCCTTGTGACTCTCTAAAAGGATGTAGATCCCAAAGGAGGGCTAACACTAAACTTGAATTCCTCTGCTCATTTGATAGCTTTGCCCTATGTACAGGACAAAGGGTAAGAAACCATGGCATAGTACTTGTGTGCTTCGGGGGTGTTGCTGTTATTTAACTGAATGACTGATTTTTCAACTGCAGGCTTTGGAGAGAACAGGCTTCTCATCCTCTTTTCCGCATTAGGGATTGAGCATATAACTCACAGTTCAGTAATTTTTGGAAACTGATATAGTACAAAGTGTACGGTCTTAGTGTGTGTAGGTGATATTTGTGTATAACATTCAGAATCTGTCAGTTCACCTGAATGGGCTCAGTGAGAAAGGCTTCATGAAATAGAAAGCTAGGTGCAGACCCTGCAATGGGAGAGAAAAGGAGTAAAAAGTCAGTAGAAGTCAGAGCTATATCTGCAGAGAAAGGGATGCTATCCAGAGGCAGATTCGTGGTCCCAGAGGGAGTATAAGGGCTGCTGCCATCGTCTGCTCTTTCTCTCTAGCCATTTATCCTGGAAACTCTGGTCCTTGGTAGACTGGCTTGTCAGGTTGTTACTATTTAATAGCTTTCCATAAGATACTGGCATCATTAAAGGCCAAATAGTAGTACTGACAGCTATGGCTTGTTTATAGAAACGAAGGCAGCTTGCCTTGTTATAAAATAACTTATACTGCATGAACATGGTTTCACATTAATATACGTTATTGCTTTTCCTTTCTGACCAAAGTTGTTGCTGCTACTGTTGCTTTTAGGTGTGGAGGACTTCTGCCAGTCCTGTGGAAACAGTTATTGGCCTCACCACAGTAGAGACATATTCTGAGAACTATATCACAGACTGATTATTACCACACAGTATAAGAATGTCCTTTCACACACCTGGATAGCCCTGATCAGTCAAATGACATGCTCTCTCTCCTTTCTGCCCTTTCCATGGTCTCCTATTTAATCTTGTAGTCTGTGTCCACTCTCAAAACCCCTGAATTATATACATATAAACATTAAAACTCGGAATCCACATGTGATAGAAAGCATACAATGTTTTCTTCCTGAGACCGGGTCACTTCTCTTAGCAGAATATATTCCAGTTCTACACTAATTTTCTAAATAAGACCTATTTCAGACCATGTCCTTGAAAGGTCGCTGATACAGAGTTCAAGGGGAATACTGAGAGGCTTGCTGGAGGTCAGAAGTTATTAGAATATCTTAACACCTAGCGTAGAGTAAGATAACAAGCAATGTGGCTCTGAGGAGAGTTCAGGCCTCAGTGCCAGGGACAAACCACATGGCAGGGGATTAGGTCCCTTCTTGTAGCTCCTTAAGGTTGGGGGGCGTTCACAGCAGGAGCCTGCAGCCAGGCTCTCTGATCCCCCAGAAGGCAGTGGAGATGGGGGTGGAACCTGCAGCTAGGCTCCCGGGTCCCCAGGAAGGTCACAGAGCTGGGGATGGGGAGCAGGATGTGTGGCCATCAGTACCCCTTGGATGTGCCTCCATGTATCTCTTGATTGGGTGCTAAAAAGTCAGCTGCCTGAGGCTGCTGCTAGGAAACATGGCACACTGCTTTACAGTCATTTTCAGTTTTTATAGATGTAAAGAGTACATAGTAAAATAATAAAAGCTATAGAATACTTAACGTATAAAACCAACAACATAGTCATTTATGGTCTGTCGTAACTGAGTGTGTACATCTTATCCCGCCGGTGACACAGTCTGTGTGTTTTTATAAGTAGCACTACAATCACATAGTGAGTTGTGTCCCTGTGTCACCATGTGGTAGGGATTTCTAAGATCTACTTTTTTCAAGCAGGGTCCCACTATATTGCCCAAGTTCACCTTGAAGTCATTATATAACCCAGCCTATGTGTGTCTGTGAATCTGTGTGCACTTATGTTCATGGCTGTGTGTTTATGTTCATGTCTCTGGATGTATCTGTATGTGAATCTGTATATGTTATATTCATGTCCATCTTTCTGTGTGCCTGTGTCTGCGTCTGTGTGGTTCTTTTCTGCATCCCGCTCATGTCCTCTATTTAAACATGACATAGGGACCGCTAGGCCAGGATCTTAGTGGTCTCTGTAGACTCTAAGTGCCAAGAGAGTGGTTTGTCTTCCTGAAGATGATGGGAAGAAGTTTCCCTACCTCTGCCTGCAGACTTTTCCCATGGGTGGGTTTTCCTTTCCTGTGAATATCAGCATGAAGGATCCAGGAACAAGCAGCTCAGATACTTGAGTCCAAATTTCCCATAAGGACTCCATCACCTCGAGGGGTGAAAGAAGAGGCCCTGCCCATAATGAGAGTCTCCTTAGAACAAGACTCACAACCATGGCATGAGATTGGTGGATGTCTGTCCCTCAAGGGTGAGCCTCATTATTTATCCTTGACCTTTGAACTGGTTCCTTGAACATCAAAGTATGTGAAGACACAGCACCATGAGGTGGTCCATGCTTCTGCTTTGATTTCACAGCTTGGGATCCAAAGGATCTTTTGCTTATACTATAGCTACAGTGTCTTTGTCAAGCATAGTTTGGTATGGGGCAGGGGGTGTAAGTGCGTAATAAAAGGACTTAGTAATGGTAGCTCTGTAAAAGAAACAGAAACAAAAACAAACAAACAAACAAAAAGCCAAAATACACAAGCCAACATCTATGATGGATGTGAGGGTTTCATGGTTCATGTTCAATGTGTGTGACTTGTTAGTCATTCTTCAGGGTTGTAAAAGTATTCTAGGCAGAAAGAAGGAAAAGATTAGCACATGATGGGGGTGCAGATCCCAGCTGCCAAGATGGTATGATCACATTCTTCCTTGCTCCTCCCTTATGACATTTCCACCACTTTCCTCCCAGCAAACTCTGCCCAAGACATTGGATTCCTCATAAGTCAGAAAAAGACCACCAGCCTCCTGGAGTGCATCTGCAGGCTGTTGCTGTTATTAAGAGTATAAATCATAAGATAAAAAATGCCAAGGAGAGTTAGGAGCCGACCTGGAGTAGGGCTGGATATGGGACTCCTCTCCTCACTGAGGTAATCCTGCAGAGGCTGAGGGAGGCTCTAAGCACAGTCAGGAGACTTCACTGAGAATTGGAGAGCAGCACCCTGAGTAGTCATATGGATGGACAGGTCATCCTGCTGGCTGATGAAATAAATGGCACAGACCCCTAACATCTCCACTTCTGTGTGCCTACATTGTCCTTTCCTTGGCCCTTGGCACTGTCTGCTTCAGCCCTTTCTATTCAGCACCCACCCCTCCTCATTCTGATCTACAGCCATGCTCAGTTCTGAGCTTTTGAGAAGCCACAGTGGTGGTAAGGCTCGTACCCTGATTGCCAGTGAAGAGCTGCGATGCTAAAGAAAGCATTCCCACTGGCTCCCTAACTCAAAAAGCAGCACGATCAACTCCAGAACAATAGCTGTGCTATTCAAAGAATTCTTCTGTTCTCCCCACTCTCACATTTGTACAATGTGACTGTGTGTATTATCCAGCGGGCCAAGCACCATTTGACTGGGTTGAGAGTAGCTGTGCCGATTGAGATTGGACTCAGCACCCAGTAGGAAAAAGTGTGACCTCCACAGGAATTCCTATGCCAGGGCCACACTGCAGATGACCTCTTCAAGAAGATAGCTACCTTGAGATGTATAACTTCAGAGCCAGCATGAAGTCCAACAAATCGTCACCCTATTATGGTGAAGGTGAATCTGTCACCGTCCGTGCAGCAGCAAGAATGGCGTTGTTGCTCTGAGACAGGTTCTTATGTGCACCCCACACTGGGCTCTAACAGCCCGTCTTCCTTTCGGCATGCTGTGATTACAGGTGGGCACCCACCGCACCCAGGGAACAGGTGTGCACCCACCACACCAAGGAAACAGTTGTGTACCCACTGCACCCAGAGTACAAGTGTGTATCCACCGCACCCAGGGAAGAGTCCTTTACATACCAGCCTTCCAATAGAGAAGACAATGGAATATCCAGCTGGAGAAAATACAGCTCCTCTGGTCCTGTCCCTGGTGATGTCCACCATCAGCGCTGAGCACAGAGCTGCATCTGCAGCAGGACAAGTTGCAGGGAAGCTTTGAAGCCAGGCCCATGGCTGGTGAGGATAGGGTTCTGGGGATGGCTGGAATGGCAGGAGAGTGGCCTTCTGGTTTTAGCCACTGCCCAGAATGAGGAAGGGCTCTATCAGGGTAGCTGCTAGCCTGTGGTGTCTTCCTCTACTCATGCGCCCGTTTGCCAACTCCTCCAGCAGAAAAGCAATCACCTGTCCCCAAAGTTCATTTTGAGACTAACTTTATGTCAGTTTGAATCTAAACCAAGCATCCTGGAACTGGGTCATCCTGGAACTGGGTCATGGATTCAATTCTACTTCCTCGGTTTCTTCATCTTTCCAATAGGACAAAATACTACCAACCTCATGAGATTATTGTAAAGATTAAATAAATTAAGCATTTAATACAGAGCCTGGCCCACAATAACCAGATACATATTGTTGGATGTGTAGAATCTTTTACTTGACGGAAAAGAGATCTTGACAATTCTCTGCACTGGTTGAGGAGCATTAAGCTCTGTATCTTCAATAGCCCAGATGTGCATACAGCTATCAACACATAAGGACATTTTTGAAAGACATGGGCGATATCTAAAATTCTCAGGATGAAGTTGCATGCTAGCATTCTCTAACTTTCTATTTTCTCCGTGCAAAGAATATAACATCTGCAAACAACAGCTGGACAAATATTGAAAGATATAATCCCAGCTTCTTGCCATGTTAGCAGAAGCTGTTGGAAGGGAGTGATGGGCGGGGGAGTCTGCCTCATGTTGGTACCTTTTTATGGCTGGAAGAAAGACTCCAATGAGTCATTTTCACCAAGGAAAAGTTTCAGAGAGCAGCCTAAGACTACATGATCAAAGCATCCTGGGTGTCATCAGATCGCATGGCCAAGAAGCCCTGATTTATCAGGGGCCAATGGATGGACTCCGTTTATCTGGAGAACATCCTCTGAGTTCCAAACATCTGTTTGCATCCATGCCCTGCATTTCCATAATTTGGCTTCATGGAAGGCCCCACCACTATCAGAGTCTACCCAAAGAAAGGAAAAAGCAAGATATATATCCTGAAAAGGGAACAAGAAGCCTGAACTTCATTAAAAAACAAAAAACAAAAACAACAAAACAAACTTTCCCCCGGAGGACTGGGTAGATGAGTTGGTGGGTAAGTGTGCATGCTGTGGAGAATGAGGACCTGAGATCAAATCCCCAACAACCATGTATAGAGCCAGGCATAGCTGGGCATGCCTGTAATCTCAGCTTTAGATTTGAGCAGATCTCTATCTATCTATCTATCTATCTATCTATCTATCTATCTATCTATCCTTTCCATACACATATATCATACACGTAACATATAAGCAAAAAAATCAGTCAATCAATTAATTAATAAAAAGTACCCCTGGGATTGGGCTCATCAAGGCAGGTTAAACAGCTCATCACAAGCCTTTGTGAACCCACGTTGTTTTAGCTCAGCATCCAGAGCTATTTTCTCCACTTGGTCACCCTGGTTCTTTGGGGATGGGGATGAGGCTAGGGTAAATCACATAAAGAGAAAACAAAACTAGCTACTGAGATACATAAAGAAAATAAGACACAGAAGAAAAGAACAGCCCTAGGTCAGGGGTCAAAATCTGTGGTCAATCCCAAGGCCTCCAAACTTCACTATAGCACATGAATTTTCTGTCTCTATTTTTTTTCCTGAGGATTAAATAAAAGAGTTGATGAGGGCACATCAGGTCCCTCCCAGCACTACCCCATTCGCTACTAACTGGCTCTACAATCCTGACCTTCCACGATAGAGCAGGCTGAGAAGCCATGTTATTTTTATAAATAGACCATGGTACAGCCTCTTGGCACACATAGACCAGGTTATGCACTCCTTGGGGCGAGGAGTTCTGGAACACTCTTGCCCTCACCTGTTATGCACTATAGGAGACAGGGCTGCTGCCCACCCCAAAGGATTTTCCTCCCAGACTGGAAACTGGCCCTGGTGATACACTATAAGAATACTTCTGGCTCGATGCTTTGGCAAACACAGAAGACAGTAAAAGTTTCAGGGTATTTTAGGATGAGCAAATATGCTCTTTTTGATGGGTAGGCTGGATTCTCTGTTGGCTCAATGCTGAATCTGTGGATCTAGAGTTTGTGTGGCTTATGTCCCTGCTTGGTGTTCCTTTGGGAATTAGAGATGGCATTGGTGGTGGGAGTGAGGGGCTGGAAACTGATTCATACTTCTGAACAAACTGACCAGCATGTAGATTTTCTTGCTCTCTACCCAAAAGTGCAAGGCATGATGTAACCTGGAGTTATGTTTTCTAGCTGCTAGGTAGTTTGGGGTCCAGCAACCACCGTTTTCAGCCATTGACAATTTTTATTCATATATGTGTGTGTATATCTCTGTGTGTCTGGTGTGTGTGTGTGTGTGTGTGTGTGTACTGTGTATACTATGACAGCATAGACAGTATATGGAGGTCAGACAAACCTGCCTTATCAGTCCTTGCCTTCGACCTTGTTTGGTGACAGGATTTCTTATTGTCTGCCATTGCACATGTTGGCTGTATGCCTCCCTCACAAGCTTCAGGCTGTTTACTCTCTGGCCTCTGCCTCCCATCGCCATAGGAACACTGGTATTACAGATACACCTCCAGCTTTGCATGGGTCCTAGGAATCTGAGCTAAGGTCCTCACATTTGCACAGCAAGTGCTTACCCACTGAGCCATCAGCCCAATCCCATTATCTTTTTTCCAATAAAGTGAAACCATCTGGTTTTTAAAGTTAGAACTAATAAGATGATAGTTTGACCCAACAAACTCAGGAAGCCAAGAGTTCTGAAGGATTACTGAACTCCAGAGGTCAAAAGGGCTGTAACCATTATAGAGCTCTACTCCAGGTTCTGATTTGAAGACACACCCATGGAGTGGAACCAGCAGAAAATTTTGCCTCATTCACAACAGCTCGGTAATTTTTTATGCTAAGAAATAGAGCTGCTTGCTCTGACAAATTGGCTTCTGTGATTTGGTTTCCAGAATTCGAAAGGATAGAATTTTTGAATGGTGAGATCTATTCAATTAATCTTGGAAGCCTCTGTTGTTGTGATACTCAATATTGTTCTTCCTTGTTCCAACCTTATTGTATAAATGATGATGCTGTAGAACACTGACCATTTCTGAGGCCACGATCATTTTGTCACTTCCTCCACTGTCATGTTGGATTGAATCATGAGAACTGGGAAGGGTAGAGGGATTTTTCACCAATACCACTTGTTGCATGGCTTTGAACAGGTAACAATGTCAAGTTTGAATTGGTTTATTAAAATGCTAAATTCTGGAAAATATCTCAGTATAGGAACATAAAGAGCCCAGTGAATTTGGTTTAAATCTGTCTGTACTATCAGCAACCTGCCTGTGTGGCTTACCTTTACTCTAGGCATTCCAGTTTCTCAATCCCACTGACTTAAATGTGAAACCATCTCTACTGTCCCTAACAGCCATCTTTGTCCTCTCTTCTAGTCTGAGGGTCTATTCTCACACATCAGCTGTGTTCAGATGCTCACAACCAGAAGAAACCCTGGCTGTACCGAGAGGGTTCCTTCACTGTCTACATTTTCTTCTGTCTTAGCAGAAACCCAAGGACCATAATCCTGTGAGAATATTGCAAGGAGGGTTTTGAAGTGGCTTGGTTATAGATGCATCGCCACTGACCTGGAAACCTAGCTACATTACTTCTGAATAGTCAAGTTTAAACAAAAATTAGATTGAAGTCTCTTGCTGGAAGATTAGCAGTGCTCATACAGTTTTTGACTGATCCCAGTTCTTCTGTGGACCAGTTGTAAGCTCTGATGCTTCCAGTAGCACCTAAAATGTAGTCTTTCCTGCTGATGCCATTCTACACAACAGGAAATCAAGATCTCTAAGAACATATATGTTATTGTGCCTCTAAAATAGCATCGGCTTTGGGGTTTATAATTGGGGTTCATTTTCTCCTGAACAGCTACTGCCAACAATAGCTCAAGACACAACTGTAGGACTGATATGAGTGACACCCCTGTGCCATAAAGTAATTTATGAATCCAATTTCCCTTAAATGGGAAAAATTTACTCATACCAAGTTTCTCTTCCAACAGTACAAATCTTACATTTGGCCTTATTCCATTAGTACACATATACAAATCTTACATTCGGCCTTATTCCATTAGTACACATATACACATTTGTATGAGCTCTCAGTGGTTGTATCAGGACATACACATAGACATAAACACATAGCTCAATAGACTTTGGAGATGTTAGCTATGATAGTATACATAGAAGAAATGTGCACTGTCTCATTCCTGCTGTTACAAACATTATTGGATATTTCATTTATTTGTGATTGTAGGGGAAGTCTAGATCGTGTGTGTGTGTGTGTGAGAGAGAGAGAGAGACTATATAAAATATCTTTCTAAATCAGTTCAATACCCATATGAGGTTTATAGGGTCAGTATGCTGATATAGAGATAAAGAATATGGTCTTAGATTCACCTGCCAATCAACTCTGTTACTAAGTGTCTGACTGGAATTCGGACTGTCTCCTTAACTCTGGATCCTGAGTCCTTTACCACAACCTTCTCCTATTTAGCTCTTGTGACAATCCAAGCATCTAAGTTCAGTCTCTCTGTTTTTATAGACAAGAACACTGAGGCCAGGGTGAAGTGGTCCATCCGGAGCTCTGCTCAGTGTTTCCATTATTGTGTTTTGGCTCTGACTGAATTCAGTCTTTTCCAAACAGATACATTAATGCAAAAAGCAGAAATAGGCTGCCTATCCACAAATTAGATCATTTGGGAAAGGAATTTTATTTTTAAGCCATAAAGGAAAGCATTGCTTCCCTCCAACTGAAATATTCTCATTGGGAAGGTTATGCACAGAATAGACAAATATTGGGAGCTTATTATGTGATTTTTTTCCATTTATTAATTCACATAACCCTTCCCAAGCTGTGGGTAGTTTTCTTTTCTCTGTTTTGCAGAGGAGGCACTGGGAAGTTAAATAGCTTGGCTATGATCATATAGTTAACATGAGTCATACTAAGATTCACTCTCCAGCAGATGGGCAGAACCTGGGCCTTAAGCACTCGGATGATTGCCACATTAGTTTGAGTTCCATGTGTTTAGCAGGGAGCGTAAAATGTCACTGTCAGTAGGGGTTCTCGGTTCCTATGTCCCTGTCCTAGTTGTCTGAGGCTGGAATTACAGCAACTATGATCACATGAAAAGACCCCCAGTTATAGTTAGAAAAAGAAAACCAAGTTTTTCCATGGAGGTGATTGCAAATGGCAAAATTTATGGTTGATTTCTAAAACAACAACTAATAAAATAAACATAAAAGCTACAATCAACACCTTTTTCAAAAATCTTTGGCCATTATTAAACAGCTTCTAGAAAACCCCTTCATCATCTCATGCATCCTCACTAAGTGGAGCAATCCTCCCTAATTTGTCTGTCTTAAACTGATGAATCATAAGACGTCCGTGGCCCTGGGCCCATACACAGAAGCAGTCTCATCTTTCTGTTGGCCAGCGTCTTCATCACCTCCCAACAGTGCTTTCAAGTGGTCACAGAGACCAAGTTCACTTTCTACCTGGAGCTCCTACACCACAAACACATTAGAATCAGAAAAGAAAACCTGTAGTCATGATATTATCATCTGTGAGCAAAGAGGACAGTTATCGTTAACCACAGGGAAATGGTGACAACAATGTGACTGAAATATTTGTGTACAAAATATCTAACCCATGATTTAGAAAGAGAGAAAGAACCATGAATGGGAGCTAACAGGTTACAAAAAACCCATTTGGACGCTTCAAAAACTGTCCTAGGGACCTGGAAAGACAGTACTTGATCTGCAAGGATTCATGTGGAAAAGCCTAGTGTGGTGATGTGTGCTTTATAATACCAGTGCTGGGGAGGTGAAGGCAGTTGGAACCTTGGGGCTTGCTGGCCAGCCAGGCTAACCTAATTAGATGAACTCCAGGCCAATGAGAGGTGCTATCCTCCAAAATCAAAGTGGGTGGCTCCTGAATATACCTGAGAGTGACTTCTGGCCTACCCAACACACATACACACACAGACGCACGCGCGCGCACACACACACACACAGAGAGAGAGAGAGAGAGAGAGAGAGAGA
>LOJH01000005.1:52867-68530 GCA_001685095.1 Ellobius talpinus | reverse complement strand
GAGAGAGAGAGAGAGAGAGAGAGAGAGAGAGAGAGAGAGAGAGAGACTCAAAGTAGTTATAAAATGGGAACACATGAGCTGGAGCATTAGAATTAGATGATGTTTGTTCATTTGTTCATTCAGTCTTGGTTGAGTTGCTCATCATCTAAGTGAAGTATTTCCTTTCCTTCATCTCAGTTTCCTCTCCTGCCAATGATGCAGCTCCCTCTGCCTGTCTTTTTCCTCTCTCAACAGTTAGTAGATTGGTATAATAACTAAATGGCCTTTGTAAACATGATAGTGCAGGCTAGCTGCAAGTGGGCTTAACATGGAAATTACTGAACAGTGTGATCCTGACCAGTTAAGCCCACCCAGGTCCAGACACCTGAGGCCGGGAGCATTAATCTTCATCTGCAGCTTAGATGACAGTGTTTATGCAGAGACGGCTGAAGCAAAGCAGGGCACGGGACACGTGATTAGAGGGCAAATGCTTGCACACGTGGCTTTAAAGGTGTGCATTGTGTCCACTGAGGAAATCGCCTTGCACACACAGCTAGAAGAAGGTGAGACACAATTCAGGAGATTTTATTGCAAACAATGAAAAGTAACACGGGAGGTGTGGAGGGAAGGAGCAAGCAGGGGAGGCAAGGAGTTTATAGTTTACTATGGGGTTTCCACTTCTCGTTATTAGACCTAATATTTCAAGGTTTGGCGTATGCAGGAGAATAACCTGCCACTGACTATAGTCTAAAGCATCCAAATGTTGTTTGCAGAGTGTCTAGGCACCTCTGTCCCAGCCCTGTCTGGTGTTTTGAGAGAGAAATCAGTCTCCTTTCCTTGTGTGCAAAGGGCCAGCAGTCTCCATGAAAGGTTTCTGTTTTTAGAACTGATGATAAATGTGTGTGAGGGATCCCGTTAAGCTGGGAATTCCTTTGAAATTCTCATTTGTCTTTCTCTCGGCTGTCCATAGATAGATCCTGGCTACATTTGGGTCTGAAAGATCTTCAGCCTGACTCCCCCTTGAGAGTCATGTTCTTTTTTGAAAGGCACTTTTTTAAAAGTGAAGGATGTTTTTTCACTCAGAATAAGACTATTCTCCAGCAGGGAGGGTATTGAAGTAACGGGATCCATATGTTGAGGCCGCCAGCTAATGCTCAGCATATGGGCCAGCAAACATTGCAGGCAGAAGTATGCCCCTGCTTTTAGGCAATGCTCTGGAAACTCTACAAAGGGATATTGCTCAGGTAAGTCATGTTGGAGGCACAGCTTCAGGACTTCAAAGTACCATCCGTTCCATGAAGTGTGAGGCACCAAAAACAATGGAAAAGGTTCTGCTTGGCCTTCAAACTCATAGCTCTGGCCCCAAGCTCTCAGAATAGCAGAAGGGCTCAACCCTGGTCTTTCTATACTCCCTAAAAAATGGCCTTGCTAAGGGCTGTCACTCAGTATATCCAGATGGTTGCTTACATTCAGTGGGAACATCTTCCCTCCACAAAGATCGCACTGCAAAGTGAGCTAGAACTGGGGAGAGCCAGGAGGCCTGGTCTCCACAACACAGACCTGTACCTAGAAATGACTGTAAGGAAATCACTTCATTGCTCCTCCTCATCTGGAAAGTAAAGAGGCAGGTCAGGGTGATCTCTGAGACCCCTTCCCAATGTCACAGTGTGGAACTGAGCAGCACCTAAGTCCAGCTAGAGAGGATGAGGAAAGCATCCCCAGCTGGTTGTATCTGGACTAGCGGACTCAGTCCTTGCCAGCATCATGTCCCAGTACAACTGTGTGTACCAAGGGCTAGGCACAGAAAGGTTGAGGGTGGGGAGGACGAATTCCTGGGTAAGAATTAAGCCCTGGTTCCCAGACTGGTTGGCAACAGCAAAATGGAGGTGAAAACGCCCCCTAGATTGTTTTACTATTTCCTGCAGTCCAGGATTTTAAATGGCCCAAGCTCAGCCTCTTATCCATAGAGGAGAGCTCAGCTCCCTCCCCTCCTTGACCCTGAACTCTTTTTCCTTACCCCTTTCTTCCTTCCATTTTTTTTCCTCTGTGCTGGCTCCACTTCACCCCTTTCCCTCTATAGCCTCTGCTGGATTTCTCTGGACCTGCCTTGCCAGGATGGTTAGGAAAGCTGTACCCCAATACTCTGCCTTCCCCCTCCCCGTGTACTCCCTCTCCAGCCCCAGGCAGGCCTTTTGATCCCTGTATTCTGCTGAGCACAACTGTGGCCTCCAGTCTCATGAGCCCATACTCAGAGCTGCTGCACCAGCCCTGCCTGCTAGCCAGTCACCATGGCAACGAGCTTTCCCTCCATTATACTGTGAACAGAAAATGGCTGTTGGAAGGAAGAGCTCAGTGTCTCTATGACCCAACCTGGGTTTTTATAGGGGGGTGGGGGGGCAGGGCTGGTGCTTGCTTCGTAATGGCTCTGAGGAGCTCTGTCTGAAGAACCCAATGTGTTCTCACCTTCGCCTTTAAGATTTACTTAGAGCAGGGGGCAGAAGGAAGCTGATTTCAAAGGAATAAAGAATTCTGCTTCCCTATCCTAAAACTGTGTTTTCATGAACAGTCATTATCTGCTCTAAGGAGATAAACGAGAAGCAGAATGAAGCGGGCATTGGTGATATCTGGTGTTATGTATTTTTTTCTTATCAGTACCATGGGGAGACTGAGCGTATGGATATTCAAATAAAAATTCAGGGAAAGTAGCCCCGGGAATGCAAAGAATCCCACGAAGCCCAGGCTGTGGGTTCCAGAAGCACAGCAGACTGATTGACCGTCCTGACCTTTATTTCCATCTCCAGAGATAGGCATGATGGTTAAATATTGCAGGGCAAAGCAGACTCTCAGCAGCACCCCTGCTTTAGAATGGGGCTGATTCACAGTGATCAAGCATGGCAGCATAGGGAATGGGCAAGCTAACCCTATGCATAGTTCTGGGGTGACAAGCTGCCTATACTTCAGACTGACACCCCAAAAGGAACTGGCTGGCCAGCTCTTTCTGTGAATACAAAGCATAGCTGTTTAGTCAGTGGCCCAGGGGACCCTTCTGCTCTTGACAGCAGATAGCATGTAGGAGTGGTCTGGGCTGTGTCTACTTCTGGCTACAGTGTAAAGTCACTTTGATAGCGGCAAGTTCTCAGAAGCCAAATAAACCTCATAGTCTTTTTTTAAGCTGAG
Source organism: Ellobius talpinus (assembly GCA_001685095.1). Lineage (NCBI taxonomy): Eukaryota > Metazoa > Chordata > Mammalia > Rodentia > Cricetidae > Ellobius > Ellobius talpinus. The sequence continues at coordinate 65,374 of LOJH01000005.1, read as the reverse complement.
TTTGAAAATCCCATTTTTGAATGAAAGCTGTGGGGTTTGTTCTCAATTTTTTAAAGGCGTGTTTGAACTCAACTTTTTCCTTTCCTTTTCTTTTTTTTTCCAGTTTCCCTGCAAGTGGATATTGTTCCCAGCCAAGGAGAAATCAGCGTTGGAGAGTCCAAATTCTTCCTGTGCCAAGGCAAGTGTCTTGGGTCCCATCACATTCCAAAGCTTGCCTCCAAAATCCATTGCTCGGAGAGGAAGCTGGGGGTGCCAGACCTAGAATTCTGGCCATTGCTCTCCTCTAGGTCAGCACTGTAACCATTCCAGACCATGCTCAGAGATTTTCTCTTCATAGTGAAGAGAAACACTGTCTATATTTCTGCTTGACACTGGGACATCTCAAAGGGGTTTGTAGGAAAACCAGCATATACCCCAGAGAGTGAATCATCTCAGGTCTTGTATTTTGTTTCTTGTCTGTAGCCAGTTCTGGAATGCAAAATAAATTTAGAAAAGAATGACTCTATAGATCAGGTTAGGGTTCATTTCTTAGAATAACTCAGACCTTGAAAAGTCAAGGTTTTGAAAGTGCATTGAGGATGAGTGCCACTGGTTGGGAAGACACATATCTTGGTTTCCTACAACTGATTTGTTCTGTCCATCACCATCACACACTTGCACAACGCTGGGATATATCAGAGCTGGCATTCTTATTGCTTCCTTAGGAAATATACCCTGATCATAATTGGGAAACATCCAGTGGAGGAGAGTACATGGAATTAGGCTTCGAGGCATTTGCAGATGACATGCCTGGGATTTGGAATGTAACAGAAACAGGAATGAATCGAACTAGGTGTGAACTGCCGCATTTAACAAGCAGCTTTGGGCAGAAAGGAGCTTTAATTGCCACCATGATTTGCATCTGATCAGAGGGCTGTGGCTGATGGAAACATTTTCTCCAGCTCTGCCATCATTACTGCAGTTTCAATGATCTGAAGATAGCGCCTTAGTGCCTACAGCACATCTTGCAAATTGTGATATTTATTGAAAACGTGATGGACCCCAAAAGGAAGACCGCATGTCTATACCAAGCATCTATACAGGGCTAGGCAATGCAAGCTGGTACTCACATATAGGTAGTAGGACAAAGAAGGAGCATTGGCTTGGAGAGCGCTTCACCCTGAATCAACCTTGCTTTTAGGCAGCTGAGCAATCATAGTGCCTCTCACAGGTGCCCAGAGAGAGAGGCATTGCTGATATCCTGTCTCCTCGGAGCATATACGGGATTGCTTGGGGCAATAGGCCTCAGAATGACAGTTGTTACAGCCAAAATGGCTGGAATCTTAACTCTTGGATTACCCAGTTTCTCTTATCTTCAACTCAGATGACCAGCCTCTACCCTTTACCTCCTGATCAATTGTTTAAGGCCAAGTAGGTCCTGGAGCCCAGGGCTCAGCTAAACTAACCCTCCTTTTATTTCCCATCCCATAATACACATTCATCTCTAGCTTATTGCATGGGGCACAGTAGGTTCACAGAAAAACCACTAAAAAACATGACAGGCACAGGTAGCTGGTGAGTTGTTTCAACTCTAAGAGATGTTATGATATAATTAAACAGACACAGAACAGAGCTGCAAGATGTTTGATGATAGAGATCCCTTTCCAGTCTCTGCCATCAGGAGCTCTTACTAGGTAGCCACTGATACTCCAGAAGGGATTAATCTTCTTACGTTCTGTGCTCTGAAAGTAATCTCTTCCTCCTTAGTGGCAGGAGAAGCCAAAGATAAGGACATCTCCTGGTTCTCCCCCAACGGGGAAAAGCTGAGCCCAAACCAGCAGCGGATCTCGGTGGTGTGGAATGATGACGACTCCTCTACGCTCACCATCTACAATGCCAATATCGATGATGCCGGCATCTACAAGTGTGTGGTCACTGGCGAGGATGGCACCCAGTCTGAGGCCACTGTCAACGTGAAGATCTTCCGTAAGAGCCCTCATGTGTACTCTCCACTCTCACCTTTGATGGTTGGCCTAGAACTCATAAGGCTGGTTTCCGCTGGTCTTATGAGTCTACATTCCCACTGTCCTCCATTCCAGAAACTACACAGTTCCTAGAGGGCTACCGTGGGTTCCTCCATAACTTCTAAGTGATAATGATAGACATACAGTTTAGATTTTCCCTTTTTTAATCCCTCTACCTTTGCTGGTGGTACAGACATAGTGAGATGGGGTATTATATGCAAATACTTGATACTGCTCAGAAAAGGTAGAAAGGTAGTTTGCATTGCCACTGAAAGCCAGCCTGGCAGTGACATCTCATTGCCTTCTTACTATGCATAGTGCTCGCTCAAGTCATGATAGGTGACAGCTAGCAGGTAGGTATCGAGCAGCATAGCATTTATTGCCATTCAGTGTGCTCTCATTCTTTGGAATTATCTCTGCTGTAAGGGGTGGGGTCAGAGTGGAAGACCAAAAAATAACCAATGACCCTCATTGTCATTGTATGATAGATGTGACACTCACCACTGTACCTGTGTGCATCATCACTACAGCAGGGAGTCCATTCCCCTCTAGAGACCCCTTAATGCTAGCTGCTCTGCCTTCATCCAAGACCCAGTACTGAGCTGAGCAGGAGCCCCTCCTCTACCACTGTATTGTGGGTGGAAACTGGCCTGGGATTAAAATCAGGCAGCACAGTTCTATGAGAAGGTATGGTTTTCTCACTCTGCTCCTCATGCTGCCTTTCAGAGAAGCTCATGTTCAAGAATGCACCAACCCCACAGGAGTTCAAGGAAGGGGAAGATGCGGTAATTGTGTGTGATGTGGTCAGCTCTCTGCCCCCAACCATCATCTGGAAACACAAAGGCCGCGACGTTATCCTGAAAAAAGATGGTAAGACCTAAGTTCTCATGAGCTATCTGGTCCCCTAGATTTCCACCCCTGAGGGAGGCATTCCATCTAAACACAGATTCAGAAGCCTAGAACCCACATGCAAATTCTTGGTACCAAATAGATATATATCTGTAACTGGTATGTTCAGGCATCTGGTTGTCTCTCCAGAGCAGAAGACATATCCCTAGTAGACTTATCTTATCTGTATTTATGGGCCAGTGGTTACTTTTCTCATTTCAGTCTAAAACCCAACCTTGAAGATAAGAAAAAGTACAAGATAGCCAGGTTGTGTCACGTGTCTGTAAGCCCAGCATGCAGAAACTGATAGGAGGAATGGCTACATGTTTGAGGCTAACCTGGCCTACATAGTGAGTTCCAGACCAGAATCAACTACATGGTGAAACTCTGTCTCATAAATAACAAAACACAAAACCAATAAAAGGCTAGAGCAGGAGGCCCAGCTGCTTGCTTGCCTGATTGTCGAGTTTATTGACTGACCTTAGATGAATCTGCCTCTTGTCTCTTCCAGTCCGATTCATAGTCCTGTCCAACAACTACCTGCAGATCCGGGGCATCAAGAAGACAGATGAGGGCACTTACCGCTGTGAGGGCAGAATCCTGGCCCGGGGGGAGATCAACTTCAAGGACATTCAGGTCATTGTGAATGGTGAGGAGATCTGTCCTTCCTGTTCTCTCCATTGCTACAACCAGGGTTCCCCGGAGATCTTCTCTTCTTGTTCCTCTTGGGTATAGATCTGTTCTAGTCCTGCATCTCAACAGAATTTCTTCCCACTATCATAACCTCTGGGAGGGAGATTAATGTGTTAATTTTCACATTAACACACTAGTTTTTGGTGTCTTCCCTCAATTGTAGATATTAAATGCCCTTCATTGTCTTGCAGGACTAAAATCTTTCCCTGTTGTACTAATAAATCCCTCTTCATCCCTAGTCTCCTTGGTTTGATGGGTAGAGAAAATATTGCAATCAATTCAGATCTCAGAATAGTGAACATCATGGTCCGTGGGCTTATTAATCTTAATTTGCAGTGTCAAATAAACACACCCATAGCATCGATCTGCCACTTGCAAGATGTTTACAGGAAATTATAATGTCAGTACTGAGAAAATAAGTAAATCGCGTTTGAATTGTTTTGGTTATCGATATGTGCTTTCTTGCCAAGCTCTCCCCCTCTCATCCCTTCAGTGGAAACACTTTGTGCACAAGGTTGTTTATGACAGTTGCAGAGAAATACCACTCTGCTGAGCTGCTGTCTTTCAGAAGCATACCAACCTGAAAACCACCAGGAACTGTGTTTTCTAACTTTTGCTGGCATGGAGAGCCTCCTTTTAACATTGAGTCCCCCCTGCCTTCATAGTTATATAGCATATATTGATTAAGAAAAAATGCCCTAACAAACAGCCACAGTAAATCAAATACCACATGAACATGAGTTAAGAGGTAATATAATGGCTAGAGTCTTAAAAAAACAATAATGCACATTTGTGGGCAAATTTTTGGTAGGTTTACATTAATTATTTAGAATGCCATGCAAGTTTAGATCACTTACACTGATTTTATAGCTGTCCAGGTCTCTTAAACCCCAGATGGTGACTCTGTGGCCCACTGACCCCCAAATGCCTCTTCTCAGGGCCATCGGGTATGGTTGTGTAGAAGTGCTCCTGACATTCTTCTTTCCTTCAGTACCACCCACTGTCCAGGCCAGACAAAGCATCGTGAATGCCACTGCCAACTTGGGCCAATCTGTCACCCTGGTGTGTGATGCTGATGGCTTCCCAGAACCTACCATGAGCTGGACAAAGTAAGAAACTGGCTTGTGCCTTGTGTCATGGGTGAGAAGAGAGGGGAACCTATAGAACCCATTGTCTGTGGGGTTTTCAGTGGCATGAGTATGGGCTTCCTGACATATCAGGGTGCAGGGTTCTTTTCTGGGAAGTTCTCTTGCTCTGTCTTTGGTTATTGTTTCATTTTCAGTCTTGTGGGGGACAGGCAGGTCCAGAGGGTGTGACTTGTGAAGCTGATTCTTTGAAACCTTTGTGAAAGATATTGACAGCCTTTGCACAGGCTCCAAAGATTGGGGAGAGGCATTAAAAAAAGCATAAAACAGTAAATGCTACTGAGAGGTCTTCCCCCTTTATGTAGACTGAGCTTGTCCCATCAGCGCAGTCTGCATTCTGTGGAAACTGATTGGAAATGAACCTCTTAACTCCACGCTCAGAATCATCATCCTTTGCGTTTCTGAACTATGTAGGGATGGAGAACCCATAGAAAATGAGGAAGAGGATGATGACAAGCACATCTTCAGCGATGACAGTTCTGAGCTGACTATCAGGAACGTGGACAAAAATGATGAGGCTGAGTACATCTGCATTGCTGAGAACAAGGCTGGCGAGCAGGATGCATCCATCCACCTCAAGGTCTTTGGTAGGTACAGTGCAGTGCGGGTCAAGGTCACAGTTCAGGCTCAATTCCTCCTACTCTTCACACTCTATCCATCAGTAAGGCATGCCCAGACTACCATGACATACATCTCAAAGGCAACCAATTGTTTCCGGTTCTGACACCTCAGCCCTAGTCCAGAAAATCATTCAATAACACACGGTCTTCTAGCTGGTCTTCTTGCTCCCCATCTGGGCTCCCCTCAGTCTCTTCTACTCCTGGTCGTCAGAATGACCTCCATGCCAATCTTCTTTCCAAGATTCCTGTTGCAGCTGTAGTAAAGGCCAGACTAATCCCATGGCCCAGTGCATCCTAACCCCTGCCTTGTACTCTGGTTCCAACTTTCCTTCCCTCTGCTCCATGGAGAAAGCTCTCCAGCAACAGCAGCCTCCTTTCTCTCTCTTCCTCACACCAAACTAATTCCCTGTCTCAGTGTCCCCTATCTCAGGGACATTGCTTTGGAGGCTATCCTGCTTGCAGTACCATTGCCCAAGACAGACCTGCTGCGAGTAGCCTTCTTGTTATCATCAGCTCAAGCACATTTCCATGACTCCTCCTCACCTCACCTCTCCTACTGCCTCTCTGCATCCAAGCTGCTGCTCTACTGACTATCCTCAGGACTCACTGTTTCTTCTCTAGGCACGTAACAATTCCTGAACTACTCCTTCTGACTTGTTTGGTTTGGGGGAATGGCTTATCTCCAGTATCCATTAGCATTCAAAGTGTATTGGGAGCATGCTGGCTGTCTTACCCTTTGCTTTATCCCTGGTTCTCAAAACAACTCCAGATTCACTCAGGATACCTTGTCTAATGGGTTGCCTAACCATTTTTTTTTTGCCTCCTTTACTGACGTGTGCCACTGTGTGTCATAGAAGGTAACAGAAAAGACTATCATATCTCCATCTGCTTTGTCCCTGTAAACTCAGCAAACTTCCAGGCATTTCAGAATTGAAACATATTTTGGGCCTGCTGGTGCAAAAAGGGATTTGTTGCAAAGAAGGTGTGCCCTACTGGCTTTCAAAGATCTCTGCTTGTCTGTCTAAAAAGCACAGATAAACTTCTGTACTGTAAGCCATGCTGGTGAGCACAAGACTGGAGAGGCTTCTTTGGTGCCTGCCCCTCCCAGGTAACTAAGCGCACACATAGGAGCCAGTGTTGGGACCTGCATGGTTAGCCTGATGGAGAGAACTGTCCATAAACACAGTGTTGAAAATCAGGTGCTTTTATGCAAATGGTCCTGGTAATCACAGACGAACCTTCTCTATTCATTGATGACAGCTACAAATCGGTCATGGGAAGGAGCACAAAACTTCATGAAAAGCCTGTTTATGTGTGTGTGCATGTGTTTGCATATATATGTGTGTGTACAGCTGCATGTATGTTGGCAGAGACTGCTCATTCACTCCAGTTGCCTTGACCCAAAATATTCACACAGAAAATATATTCATTACAACACTGTTTGGCAAATGACTTAAGCATATTGCTAGCTAGCTCTTATATCTTTGGTTAACCCATTTTTATTAATCTGTGTATCGCCACATGGCTGTGGCTTACCTGCAAGGTTCTGGTGCATCTGTCTCTGGCAGTGGCTACATGGCTTCTCCCTGACTGCCTTCTTTCAGTTTAGTTTCCCCCACCTAGCTCTGTTCTGCCCTATCCCACAGGCCAAAGCAACTTGTTTATTAACCAATGGCAATAAAACATAGTCACAGCATACATCATCTCCCACATCACATGTATACATGTCCATGAGGATGGAAACCAAAGGTCAACCTTGGGTGTCATTCCTCAGGTGCTGTCCACCTTCGTTGGGAAGACAGAGTTGTCCCTAAGCTCCTGGGGAGCAGTCTGTCTTCACCTCCCTAAGTGCTGGAATTCTAAACATGGCCAACTGTACCCAGGGTTGCTTTTTTTCATGTGGGTCTGAGGATCAGAGTAAGAACTTAACGTTTGCAAAGTATACACTTTACTGACTGAGTTGTCTTCCCAGTCCATCAACAACAACAACAAAAAAAAACCCCACCATTCTCAATGGTGTTTTCTCTCTACTTCGAATTAATCAACCCCGCCATTCTGTTTTCGAGATTGTACAGAAGGGCAGGTGCATTTGTTAATTTGTCCCTTCATTTAAGAAATATTGAGCGCCTTTGCAGCTAGATAGAGTGGCTAGAGCGATAAGTAGAATTAGACTCTGAGAAGCACAAAGATAGAGATAAACATAAACATACAAAAGAGAATAGATAGTGTCAACCAGCACCATCCATTTGAGTGCTTACTGTGAACCCGGCCACTGCCAAGTTTAAAATAAAATATCATAGAGTCTGTTCCATCAGTAGATTCACAAGCATGTGTAGATGTCCAATACTGACATTTTAAGTGACAGGCCCGTATAATGACTCCATAACAACAGCACAGTGTTGTTTTATAGGAAAAGATTTACCATCCTGTGTGGCGTCAGTTCGTCATCAAAATGATGCACCGCTTCAGGCATTGCTTGGAAGACACATGCTATGCTGCCTGGGAGCTGCCGCGGACAGGCTCTGCCCTGCTGGCTTACACGTATGCCTTCAGCACCTAGGAGAGTTGGCAGGAGCAGTTGAATAATGGAAGGAATAGCCATTAGTTCATGTGACTGATGCATGACCCATGTAAGAGGGAGATGATTCCAGAATAAAGTTTCCTCTCTTGTCTCTGGGGAACTTTTAAAGCATTGTTCCCATAAAGTAATGATAATAACAATACCCAGCCCAGAAGGAGTGTTTACTCCACACCTTGCCACATAACCACAAATTAGGTTCTGCAGTCCTCATTACAGCCCTCTGAGGCAGACTCAGTTATTGCTCCTATTTTACAAATGAGAACAGAGAACTCAGGTGCTCCTCATAAGGAACCATGATTCAAAGCAAAACCATGGCTTCTTTCTTGGTCTGCACCCTGGGAAAGCAGTGATGGCTACATCGATGCAGTCCGTCAGTACCTGTGCTAAATCTGCCTGTGTAGGAAATGGATAGAAATGGGAGAGGCAGCGTCCTGTCCCTCAACCATGATACTGCGCATAGGTTCTCTAGATGCTTTCTACTTGAAATTCCTTCTTAACCTGAGAAATTTCTAAACAGCTTTATTTTACAACTGTGATTATGGTATGCATATACTTTTCCACTTATTAAAAACCAAATGCATATTTGTATACCAATGAAATGGGTATGCTTGTTTATTTAATAAGGAATTAAACCTGGGCCGAATATTTGATATTACAGAACACAGAATGTCTTCAGTGTTCTTCAGTGTTGCTTGATGTTTTTGTTTATAATCATTGAGGCTGAGAGCACCACTTTGCATAAATACACAGTACAAAATGGCAGAAATTTGTTTCGGACCATTTCAAAAATTGTTGGAAATTCTGTCTCCAGTCCCAAGCCAAAACTCATTGAATAATTTTTTTTGTGCGCAACTCAAGTCAGCAACTCAAACAGCAGTTTTTAAAATCAAGAATTCAAACACAATACTATCCAAAGATACACTAATTTGATACTTACATGCTGAAGAAGGATGGTAGGAAAATATTTGAAGTCATTGTTTTCCATAATTAAGCCATTATGTCTCTGTAAGAGCATAAAACTTTGTATGTGTAGTAAAAATGCTACAATTCATAGCATACAATAGTCTTGAATCTGAGCCCAAGGCTTTGCAGCCAGTGTTTGTTGGCATTGTGTGGTGGGATGGCATATACACGCTGAGCGTTCAGAACCAAGGCTGCGGTGAAGTCACACAATGCAACGTGGGCAAGCACTGCCAGAAGCAACTTAGATCCGCTGTGCATTTGATTTTGAATTAATTTCTGGTCTTTTCATGTCCAGACACATTTCTCTATGGCAAAACTTTTTCATAACTTCTGCTTTACAATTGGGTAACTTCACAGGGTCATAACCCAGCATCTAAGAAGTTGCCCTGTGAAACATACTCAGCTCTATCATGGGTAGATAAGAATAGCTCTTGTTCCTCTTCCAGGCCCTTTTAGTGGCAATGATTGACTCAGGCAGGAAGGACAAGTAGCAATTGAGGAGTCTTATGGGGCCATGGGAGAATGAACAGAATGGATAAGGCCAGAGGAAATGGTAAGGAAGAGAAATGAGCATGGAGAAACAGGCAAGAGAGAATTTGTTTCCCCAGTCTTTATCCTGAATGGACACAGTCATAATCATCCCTACATCCCTGTGCATCTGAATCTGTACACACACCACAATTTCTTTCCCAAGACCGTTAGAGTGTTCTCTAGACAGCACAGTAGGGCAAACAGAAGGGAGGTGGCTGGGCTCTTAAAGAGGTCAGCAAGGAAAACATGGACCTGTAACAATTGTGTCAAATCCGGAATCAGAATTCTCTTCAGTGCTACAAGGAGAGCTCATTCAGCTGTCTTGAACTCTCATCTCTCTCCTTTCTGCCTTCTAATCCCTCTTTCCCTCCTCCCTTCTCTTGACCTCCTCTATTGGTTGAAGCAACTAGTATGAGATCAAAGAGCCTGGTGAAAAGGGGCCAGCTGGTTAGGGCATCTTTCTTTGCTCTTTATCCTTTCCCTTCTAGATTGCTATCATGGGTGATCCCCCTAGGTAGGTTTGCTCTGCAGCAGCAAGGCTTAATGGTGTTAAAGGGGAAAGAGACCTACACCTTGGGTAGCGAAGAAGAGATCAAACCTCTGATGGCTTCAGAACGGGTAGCAGTCAGTATGTAAAGAAGTTGACTAAAGCAAAAGCTATTGCTATTATAGAATGACTCCCAGTGATAAAGACCTGCTCTGGCATGTGTTGCCATAGTTACCAGCTAAGGGCTCCTTTCCTTAAGTGGATGCATTCTGCATTGGCTGTGAAGCTCCATCTCTGTTCTCTGTGGGTCCTTCTGAAAAAGTATGTTTTGCCTCTGCAGATAATTATGCCTGTGCTAATGATCTTAATGTCTCCTGGTGCAATAAGCTGAGGCAAGTTCAGTGGAGGCAGAATCCTTGGTTATCTGACTCTTGTAACTAAGGAAGAACTTGTGGGTAATAGCAAGAGGTCCCTGGGGGCTGAAGGAGAAAGTCTCGGGGCTCTCCTTGAGAGAGAGGCTCCCAGACACTGTTGAGCCAGGAGTGGACATGGCTGTTGCTGAGTGGCAAACTGCAGGACAGTGGACTGACTAGTCCTCATAGGATCATGAGGAGGGTGGTGGTTTGTGTGAGGAATGCTCCCCATGAACTCAGGCATTTGGACCCTTGGCCACAGTTGTTGGTACTGTTTGGGGAAGTTGAGAAAGTATGGCTCTACAGTCACTGGAGGTAGGATTTGAGCATGTATAGCCTTACTTTGGTTCCAGTTGACTCTCTGCTTAGTTTAAAAGATGTGATGGGTCAACTTCTTGCTCCTGCTGCTCTTCCTAATGCTTGCTGCAAAGAGTTCACCAGGAGGGACTCTATTCCTCTTGAACCATAAGCCAGAACAAATCTTTCTTCTATAAATTGTCTTGGTCATGGTGATTTATTACAGCCACAGAAAGGAGCTCATGCAAGGAGAAATGCAACCATTGGAGGTGCTAAGTCTCAGTGAGACAGGGAAACCAGAGAAGAATGTTGTGAAACCCAGGAGCATTTGCAGAACTTTAGCTGGAGCAAGGGCAATGGGAAGATGAAACTCGGAGAGATCCCTCTTGGGCTAGCAGCAGATGGAGGGAATCTTTAGAAGCAAGAGACACTCTTAATAAGTCCCTATTTGCCTAGTAGTGCTTTCTGTCTTCACGTAATTATTTAGAACACCCTTGTTGTATTTATTTTCTGTTGCTTAGATAGAATCCTAAGACCAAAAATTAAAAAAAAAAATAGAGGGGAAGGGGGATTATTTTGGTTTATAGTGGATATGGTCCATCATGGTTGGGAATGCGTGATATCAGGAACATGAGACCAGCCTGACAATCAGGAAGCAGAGAGATCATGTTTCATCTACATACAGGAAGCAGACAGGGAATAGGAAGTGGGGTTGGGCTATAAAATCTCCACCCCAAGTGATGTACTTCCTTCAGCAAAGCTCTACCTCCTAAAACTGCCATAACCTTCACAAACAGTGCCACCAGCAGGGGCCAAGTGTTCAAACCTATGAGCCTCCGGGGGTATTTCATAAACCTCACCACCCGTGATGGCTCTGCCTTCCTCTGCCACACTGGTCTCAAAGCAAATTATAGGCTATCCAAAAGTATATAGTGAGTCCCTCTAAAAACAAAATAACAACAACAAAAAAAACCAAACCTTGTAGAAGAATGTGGTTTCCCTTTTGGTAAACACTTGTATAATATAATCTTTGTAGCCATCTAGGAGATAGTGACACATAAGCCAAATGTTAATAGATGTTACCTGACCCTTCCTCTGTTACTCTCTCTCTGACAAGACAAAGTGCTGAGGGCCAGGAGAAGGTCAAAAGCTCTGTCTAAGTCTCAGGCTCTTTACATTTAGTTTCCAGAAATTAGGCCATTGTATAGCCAGCTGGTTCCAACCCCCAAGTCACCATTTAGAGAATCTGTGTGGGGTTTTTCTTTTGTTTGTTTTGTTTTGTTTTTCAAGACAGAGTTTCTCTGTGTAGTCCTGGCAGTTCTAGAACTCTCTCTGTAAGACCAGACTGACCTCGAAATCACAGAGATCCACTACCTCTGCCTTCCCAGCGCTGGAATTATCTGTTCTCCTCTATGTCTGTCTGTTGTTGTCCTCTTCCTTTTCCTTTGGTCATTTTGGTAACCTAGAGATTCAACTTCTATTTCACTTTGATTTTGCTTTGCTTTATTTTACCCTCTAAAAGTTAGTGTTTGATACTAGTGAACCTTCCTTCCATATTGTGTAAGTTCAGACCTCCTACAAGGCATCTTTATCAAGTCTTCTTATAGAAAGCTTCAGCTGGAGCTCCTGGACTCCATCATCTCAATGGTACTTGGCCATACTGGATTAACATTTGTCCATGTGCCAGACATGAGACAATAATTTGCTAAGTGTCCTGTTAGTAATGTTAAGAAACCATGTGAACTATTCAGGTGATTTTTTTTAATTTGGTCTGGAAGCAAGCCATCTGTCACTGATTCCAGTTTATTGAAGCATCGTAGAAGACTTCAACATATATCTTTTCAGGCCATATTTTCTTAGTTGACTTGCCGTTACTATGAATTTGA
>LOJH01000005.1:11155-52788 GCA_001685095.1 Ellobius talpinus | reverse complement strand
CTTTCTCTCCAGTAGTGAAGTAAGTTATTTGCGCAGCTTTATCTTTTCTCTTCTATGGAAGGTTTAGCAATTTATGAGTATAATTGTCTTAAATTAGGAAAATTCTATTTTCTCTAATGTTTTCACATTAAACACAGCTTTGGAACATGTGTGTTCTTTGCATTACTTCAAACATTTGGAAAATGAACTCAGTTTGGCTTCTCTCCTCCCTGTCTTCAGCCTACCCTGAAGCACATAACCAAAATTTCTACCTCAAGGTTTTCTCCATTCTAGAATCCCCCCTAGATTATTCTTTATGGGGTTCACTGACCACTCCATGGTTCCAACAAGATTCCACCCATGAGCATCTCTGATTTATTGGTAAAACCGCAGTTGCTGAATCCTGTGCTCTCGTTCTCAAAACTCCACCTCTCCTCCCCTCCCTTCCCCTTTGCCCCACCTCTCCTCCCCTCCCTTCCCCTTTGTGCCTTTTCTTTCATTCAAGAATTTTTCTGAGCTTAGAATGATTCCATTCCACCCAAATTTGCACCTGCTGAAAACCTCATGGTCCAGCCCCAAAGCCATCTCCCTGTGAAGGCTTGAGCCAGCACAGCACTCTCCTGCAGCAGGATTCAAGCACCTTATTGGCTGTATATTCCAGAGGGTGTTTATCTGACCGTTTCAACGGTACCAGTACCTTTAGGGGCTCAGTTCCGTGCCCCTACTAGACCCAGAATCGAGCCTTATATTTAGTAAATAAGAAACCTTTTTAAATGGGTACACATTATCACTTAAACCCCAAAGAGCAAAATAACCAGATAAACTCATAGAAATGATTGTTTTTCTTTTCAGCAAAGCCCAAAATCACCTATGTAGAGAATCAGACGGCCATGGAACTGGAGGAGCAAGTCACTCTTACCTGCGAAGCCTCAGGAGACCCCATCCCCTCCATCACCTGGAGAACTTCCACCCGAAACATCAGCAGTGAGGAAAAGGTACAATTTCACCCAAGAGTTTCGGGCTTGGAACGCAGACTTGAAGCACCTCAAGTCTACCCCAGGCCCCGTTCTCTTTGGCATGTGGCAAGATGGGATGTGGTCATCCATAGCCACAGTACATCCTGCAACCTCCCTCCCCCAGCCTGCCTGGTTGTGGTCTACTCAGCATCCTCTCACAGTGGGATGGGCACTGTTCCCTGTCTAGATCACCAGGGGCATGTTGTCAGTGGCCATGATCAAGTTAGACTTTTGGGGAGGAGGCAATAGTGAATTTCTGATCTAGGCTTATGGAATTGTGAGGACTCAGGACAAACAAGATTCTGGGGCATCAGATGATGCTGTCATCAGCTCAGACCCACCCAGAAAAGTGTCTCCCAGAAACACCAGGGATCAGGATGAATCTATTAACTCTCTTCCTCGCGTCTCATATACTCATGCTGTGCGCACTCTGTGCACAAAAGCTTGGTTGCCTTTGTGTCTGCCTGTATTGGTCACTTTTGGATTCCATTTTGTTCTAAAGGCAAAAATAATTAGCAGTTTCTAGATGATGGTACTTATAGCTGGGTTCTGCAATGTACTCACCAGAGTTTAAGACTATGGTAGTAACTCCCTGACAAGACAAAATGACTTAGAACATTTAGCTTTAAGGTGCATGTATCTGTAAGCCATTGGAAAGCTATCTTTGTTACTGGTAATATATAAACATTGGGGTGACCACCACCCATATCATGCTTTGCTACTGAGTGAGACAAAAACAAACAAACAAACAAACAAGAAGAAAGGGCTAAGTTGCAAAGTAGTGTAGATATCTTTAGGACAAGCAATACAGTAGAACACATGGCCCTAAATTCAATCTGAAGCAGTATATAAAGGAAAAATACTGTGGTTTTATGGCACCTTTACAATATTATTTTGCAGCTCCTATAGTAATAGGCTTTATTTTAGTTGGCCAAAGCTTGGTTGCCTACTCAGGAGTAGTAGCCATAGTCTTAAAGAGTATGCATAATGGATTGCCTATTGACCAGAATGTCAAAAAATGATAGATATGCACTCTTCTGCCATGCTCCAGGAAATCTCTAGAAACAAACTGAAATAAAGCCAAAGGGAAAATGTTAAGTAGCAGGGCAAAAAGTGGAATTTGCATTTGAGGGACTGATTTCTACCTCAGTGACAGAAAACTAAGCAAAATCTAAAGGAACAGAAAGCTCTCTTCCAAATAGCCCATTACTCTTTTTGCAAGTTTGATACCCAGAATTAAATCCAACTTAACATAAACTCAACTAAGGAACTGCTAAATATTTTTGAAACTTGCATATGCTGTTTGATCTGCAAAAGCCAGCTAAATTAAGAATTTAGGTGTTTACTTCAATAATTTCTTTATCAACACTGTAATTAAATTCCCAGCTATGATTTTGGCTTCCTTTGTGTGTTACATGGACCCAATGTACATTTCAGGGCTTAATCCACATGGGCACTGCTTGGCCAGTCTTTCTATATTAGATTTCAAAGTAGATTTGTCCAAGTGACCCAATATGTATCTCTGACCTACAGTGAAGGACGAAACATCTATTTCAGATAAATGACATTTTTAAGTTCTGTGTCTTTTCTAGAAATAGCTCAACAGTTAAACTAGACAAGAAAGATTATTAAGATTTGTGCCTACTTGGGGTTTGTCTTTAATAGGTTGGCACTTTTGGCTCATACCTATGATTTCATTTTTATAAAATGATAATAAATAGCTAGGAACTAATATGCACTCATATTCCCTAAATATTGAGACTGAAGATATCATGAAAAAAATCTCAAGCCCTGCTGGGATTGATTAAAAAACAAACAAACAAAAAAACCCTCAGTTTTCAATTGACCATCTGTCTTGATCTGAGATAAATGTTTAAGCACAGCACAGATTAGATCACAGTTTCTTTTACTGTAGACTAGCTTCAGGTTTGCTTGAAGAGCCGTTAATGGAGCCTGCATCCATCATTGTCCGAACAGTCCTCCGGAGAGTTTCATCATGCTTAAACATCAATGTATTTGCTTAAACAAAATCTTACATGATAAAAATTGCTGCTTCTACTAATTAAACATTGGCATCAGAGCTTGATGCCAATCTGATATTGTAGATGGCTAGTAACGATGAAATGTGTTCTGTCTGTGAGCGAGTCAAGTTCTAATTCAAATCATTTTTACTCTGGCAATCTCCCCTCCCATTCTTTCCTACGTAAAGTTGTATTATATATCATTATATATTGAGATCACCAGCACCATTGAGTTATAGGAGTAAAGAAAATCATTTGTAAAATTGGGGTGCTCAGCTAGGCAGGTCACAAAGGTACCCGTTTATCTAATGAGTGAAACGAATGATTTCCCTCAGCATTAAGTCCCGTAGAACTACAGGCTAAGAGATGGTTTTGGGTGATGTGGTTCCACCTGACTTGCTCTCTAGCATCCTTGCCAGGTTACTCAGCCCCCACCTGACACGTGATGGTTACGGCATTGCAAAGGGCTGATGTCTTTTCCCCTTCCACGACTCGGAACCCCCACCTCTGCCACTCAGAATCCAAGTCACTGAAATAGAAGCTGCAGCTCATCTTCCTTTAACGGCCACCCAGAATTCTCCAGTGTCTCGTATGTCAGGATTTCTATACCCTTCACCCTGACGGTTGCCCTATACCTTGATAGCTTCAGTTCACTAGCCTTCAATAAAACCTTACCGTCCCCCTGTAACCTGAACAGAGTCAGTGGAGTTATCATCATGATCTAGATACATCACATAGTTAGGGTAGCCTTAGCCCTTGAGTCATGTCATATCTTGGTCGCATAGAATATGTAGGTCTGTAACTATGAACTACATTTAGGTGACTTATCTCCTGTCACCTTCTCATGAAATTGACTGCATAAGCTAAGCAGCAATGCAGAATTGTGTATGTATTTCATTTGTTGCAACTTTGTTTCTCAGCCTCAGACATGTTGATCATTTAGGAAGACTCTCCCTTCGCTAGGATTGTCCGATGCATTGCAAGATATCTGCCATTTTTCACCCCCCCAATACCAGTAACCAATTGTAATTATTACTAAAACTCTCCCTGTCTGGAGAACTACTGTCTCAGACCATCTCTCCGTTGGCATTAGCTGTTCATGAGAATTTTACTAACAAATCTGGAAGTTGGAATATTTCTTCTCAGCTTGATCCCCTTATGTTTATATCTGATGTTAAAAGTAATGAGGTAGGACAGTCAGTGGTGACCCAGCACTAAGCATAATGTTCAAGGACAGGTAGCTCAGCAGCTTTCCCAGTGCAGCTGTCACCTAACATTTGTATTAGCATTGCTTGCAAACCTATGTGAGTCCTTACTCGAAATATCTAAGCTGCTGATGAAAATATTGACTGGGACAAGGTCCAAGCTCAGAGACCTCAGATTCCCTCTGCGTCAGTGGCTCCAAAAGGGATGGGCTTGATGTGTCGGTGCAATGGTGCTCTTCTGCAATTCTGGTAGATTTTGTTGGAAGTTCAGGTTCCTTTAGCAAGGAGTATAAATAAATTAAACCAGCTTTGTCTTCCACATCATTGATTGGCTATAGCACTACCCTTCTCATTAGATTTCACCTATAGACCAGTAGACTTGCTAATAGAATATCAGAATCCTTCTTCCTTATAAAAGGAAAGAAGAAGTGAATTCAAAGTGAGTATAATCACACCATGCCCTTGATTATGTCTCTGCACTGAGTCTCATCCTAGTTGGAGAAATTCGCATCAACCCATTAAGCTTCAGCCAATGGAGTTGGTTTAGGTTAGCAACTATTAATAGCTAAGATGGGTGTGATTGTTTGGATGACTGGTATTGGTGATGTAGATAATGTCCAATCATTATAACCCTGAGAAGAAGGGGAGAGTGAGTATCATCACGGGTTAGTTTTCACATGTATGTGAAGGTGTTTGTGATGGTAGAGAAGATTAAGCATCTGTGTCGTGTCAGCCTTCATCCTAGACAGAGTTATAAAAATTGCCAGGTGTTTGAGTTTGCTAAATTCCAGGCACCATTTACATATTGAATTAGACCCAGGGATTATGATCTGCATACTCAATCCCTGGCATAAAGAAAGTCATCCGTCATTTGCTATTTGGATGTCTCTGTGCCTTGATATGACTCTAAAGAAGGGTATGTGAGTCCTTCACTGCTAAGGATAAAGAAGGGTGAGGAGCTAGATCAGAACAGACAAAGTATCCACAAATAAGAGAGACCTTTGGAAATTCTGAGTTCTTTCGAAGTCTAACCTTTCTTTTCACTAGGGAGAATTGGGTACAAGCTCAGTGCCCACTTTAAACATCAGGAAATATTTTGCCTAGACTGATCAGAGCCTGATCTAAGATACAGTGAATCTATTCAGGGAATGCTTAACACGAGGGAAGAAGGACTTTACATATAAACTACTAGATATATATTCTGTAATAACAAAAGATAAGTATTGAAACAACCAAAAACTAATAACACTTGGAGCATATTCATCATAGCGTACTTGTTTCCTAATTATATAGATTTGAATATCAGATTGCCTTAAAATGGGACACACCTTTACCAAATTGTTGGAGCCAAGACAGACATTTGCTACATTCTGCCAGGGAAGAATTAGGTTAAGCTACCAGAAACCTATGTCCCTAGCAACAGCTGATTTTAAAAGTCGTAGAACACTAGTGATTTGGGATTGAGACCCTGAAGATTCCAATTTGAAAACAAATAACCATATGTAATCTAACCCCATTAAAAAAATAAAAGTCTTGATGACACAGCCCTGGCATGTGACAAACAAGCTTTCTAGTATTGTAGAATTGTCGACTATAGCTGACATGTTGGCCCACTGTGACTTTGGTCTAGTATGTTCTTCGTTCTCATTTCCTCCTGCATCCCAACACTATGTAATGTAACCTTTCCATCCTCATGTCTCACAAAAGCACCTTGCATTTCATGAACTTACTGTTTGCTAACTCATTCACATTCCCTGTCTCTAGCATCTTTTGTGTCCTTTGCCATCTGAACATCAAAGACAGTCAGTCAGGAATGCCACCAATAAAAAGATCATACAACTCTGATGTCTTTGACTCAGAGTTTGAAAACAGAGAGCTTAAGCAGAGAAGATTTTATGTGCTGGATAAATTAACAAATCTAGCCTTGAGCAGAAAGTTCCCTAAATCCTCATGTGTGTGACTTTTCTCACTCTCTCCCCTCTCTCATTAGTGGTGAGTTGGATGGAGAGGGTCCATGTTTCCATCCAAATGCTGTTTGGGAACTTTCTATCTTTAATCAATAAAGTCCCATTGTCAACACCCAGGATTTAGTATCCTCAGAGCTTCCTGACCCATAGTCTCAAAGACTTCATACTTACACACTCATTGTATCTCTCTGCTCTTTGCTTTGTTCCTTTAAAAAAATAACTTCTAATTAAATGCATGCTGAGTTGTAAAATGCATGAGCATTAAATGGCTTAAGTATGTGTGTGGTAATCTTTCTAAAACATTCAGAAGAAAAATCTTCTTTCTAAGTAACCCTCAATTATTTGATAAGAATGGATGGTGCCCTCAAATATTACGAAGACTGTTTAAGATGGTTTGCATAGGAGGAGCTGAATATGTATGCTTGTATCCATATATATATATATATATCCTCAGAGCTTAATTCACCTTTGATTTAGACATTTTAATATGCATAAGAGGGAGGGGAAGCTAAACATCAGCTAAGTTCTGAATTAAATCTGGGGGATAGCCATTGTCATTGAAAGTGGGCCTTGAAAAAACTTCTGACTTGAAAAGAAGCTGCATGTGCACGGAATGCAGTATGAGTTCTCTAAAGCAACATGTGACATTTTACTACCTTCTTGTTGTGTTTTATATCTTGTTCTCTCCAGGCTTCGTGGACTCGACCAGAGAAGCAAGAGGTATAGCTTACCTGACCACTAGCCAGTCTCTAGCTCTGAAAGCACTTCGGTTTAACTCACCATCACAGTTAATAACCAACCAGACTTGCTAACCTAATGAGCACTTTAGTTAAACATTAGGTCCATAGCCGTAAACATTACCTAGCAATAGTGTCATATTTTTAGGATGAGCAAGCAAGCTGTGTTGGGAGTGGAGGAACAAATCCTTATTATTTCCTAAAATAGGACCTTATTCTCTTACTGGTGCTGGTCAAATCATACCCAGGTCATTGTACTGATAGAAATAAATTGCCCCAATTCCCAAGCCAGGCATTTTGAAATAATAAAAAAAAAATTTAACTCTCCTCTGGTGACTGTGGCTCTGGACCATAAAGTCACAGAGTGAGTGATCTAAAACTCACTCGGCCCTTTCCTTTCCAGCTCAACTCATCTTGTTGCTCACTTATTTGATAATGACTGGCCTTGGTAAATTATCACATTGCATTTCCTGTCAAAAGCAATGCCAACAACATCTTTCACAGGTTTCTCCAAATCGTTCAACGAATCTGTTATTTTTATGGAGCATTAAATGTGTACGATTGGAGTGATTTGGCACAAACGGGTTTATGTTTTGTGAAGTCGGTAGCATTTAGCCTTTGGAATTTCCCTGCCTATTGCTTCAGTCTAGGTGACATGGGACTCGGGTGGAAAACTGAAGCTAAGCATTAACCTTTCTATTTCATTGCTCTACTTGGAGACCCTTCATATGATCATGCCTGCCATTGTTTACCTGGTTCATGTAACTATAAGTGACCAATGGGAACATAAAAACCAGTTGGCCTGGGACCAGGGAGATAGAGCTCAGTCAGGAAAGTGATTGCCACACCAGGACCTTCAGCACTCATTATTAGAAGCAAAGCATGGTATTTTGTGCTTGTAATCTCAGCACTGGGGAGGAAAACACTAATGGATCCATGGGGCTCATTGGCCAGCTAGTCTTACCTAATCAATAAGCCCTAGATCCCAGCAAGAGGCTCTTTCTGGAAAAACAGAGTTGATGGTTCCTGAAGAACAACACTTGGGTTTGACTTTTAGCTTCCACATAGACATACAAATGTGCATGTACACACACACACACACACACACACACACGGAGCAACTGTATGAGATTAAAACATCTAATTTGTGAATGCTTTCTGTTAAATTCCCTTTTGTGACCTTCTCCAAATTGAGCTTTAATACCCCAATTTACAATCACAGAAGACGATCCAGCAGTTCAATAGGCTCTATATTTTAATTCAGTGAGTATACCCTTAGTCTTTCTGGGTGATAAACATTCAGAACACATAACATATGACCCGTGTTCAGGTCATAACCTTAAATATTGAATGCTGCTTAATAGTTAAAAGTTGTTCACCTGACTCCTGGCAAGAACATTCATTTCTGCACCTGAGCCATCTGCCATCGTCATCTAGTTCATCTCTGTAATGTGCCTTCCTTGATGACATGACATAGGGACTGTTGTTAAAGCACATGTCCCCACTGAAATGCTTCCCTCCTGCGACCTTGAAATCACTTTGTGTCATCATAGGCTAAGTGTTGAGTGTGTTATTGCCCCAAAACTATGGCCCCATTGGCACTGGGAAGGGAGAGAGAAGGGGTTAATGATGGGGCTGGCTTCCACAGCTACAGGGCTCATTCTGCTTTGCCTTGTGTGTCTTCTCCTGTCATTCTGAGCTAGACCTGGCTTGAGGAGTCACTGCAGTTTATCAGGGAACATTAAGGAGGTTTTAAATGGATTATCATTATAAGTGGAAATAGTAGGTTTACTCCCAGGAAAGCATACACCGCCCACCCCATTTACCAGAAGTGTCTTTTATCTTGAATGTTTCACTTTGGACATAATTGACTTCCAAGTGAATGCTACCCATGGGGCTCAGAAGTTCCATTTTCTCCTGTTTGACTCATTCAGAGATGAGACCATAGGCCAGATGAGTGCAAAGACTGGCTTATATTGTGGCCATGTTCTTTCTGCATGCTCTGAAAAGCTTAACTCTTTCATCTGGTAAAAGGGAGAGAATAATTTTTCTGAGAATAATTAGAGTCACAAACATTTTCTTAGAGAGAGAGAGAGAGAGAGAGAGAGAGATCTTGTTGCTGTAGTATTCTTGTTTCACTCTTACCTGAGCACACTGCTCCCTCTGGGGGAACCGAGTAGTCAGCAGGACTTTTGGCTGACATGTCTTACGAGTGTATCCCTGTGCCAGAGGAAATTATTTCAGGATGAGATAGCCCAATCACACTGGAGTCCGTTGGTGTATCCTCCAAGGGATAACTGGACATCTGGTGGAGAATCCCACCATCAAACTTGAAGTGAGCCGCTACAAAATAAGAAATCCCTATAGAGGATTGCCTACTGGTATGATGACATCATTAAATGACAGAAATCTCCAACAGGGAAATGTAGGCAGGGAGACCAGATTTAAAAAATAAGTAAACCAAGAAAGAGTATGTACAGTCTTTCCAGGAGCTTGTCTTCAGACATGTCTGAGCAAATGCCGTTCATCCCTTGCTTCTGTGACAATGCTCTAACCTGTGTGACTCTCCTTACCTCCTTTTCATGGGCTTGTGTTCTCTTATATTCCTGAGGATTGTATATATAGTAGTCCCTGGACAAGCCTGATCTGGGTCACAAATCCTCACAGTTCATCCCACAGTTGACAAGACCATGTGTGGACCTTTAGTCCCTTCTCCTTCAATTATGCTGTGCCTTAGGCAGAGAGGAGTGACAAGCAAACCAAGCTAGCTTTTTAGAGCTACTTGCAAGAATGACATCATTCTCTCAGTGTCTCTAATACATACTGATGGGTGAAGATTTTGTTTGACGTACAAAAATAGTGACTAAGATGGCCAGCCTACAAGAAACAGAGTCCTAGCATCTAGCATCTCCAATAAACTGAATGTCTCTAGGCTCTCTGGGACTGTCTCCTGTCACCTCTCATTAATGTGTACAATATCCTAGGATGCAACTTCTTGACCAACAAGCCTCCCCTATTTTCAAGTCAAATGGGAACACAAGGACATCCATTCCTGAGAGAAAGAGATGTACAGAGCTGTAGACACAGATGGTTTTCCTTGGCCCTTCCCTCCCTTGTTGGAAGCATGCTTTAGCTCCCAGATACAACTCAGATAACTGAAGTGGACCTAATCCCCAGTGGTGCAGATCATTGGTAGTAAAGGGACTTTGTGCCATAGATCAGCTATGACTGTTGTACAAGGCCAGTGAGATCTTTCTTTTCAACTTCCTGGACTGACTGACAGAAGACATTGCAATTCTGCTTCCCAGGCTTCCGATCCAGCATGTTGACAGAAACTCAAGTTATATGTCATTTAATTCTCTGGAGACCAAACCTGATACCTTGGCAGATGTAGTACTCGCTTCTCATCCATCTCTACTGAGAATCTTGTGCTAGATTTAATGGGGGTGTCCCAGCTTGCACAGAATAGGGTTCTTCTTCAGTTTATCAGTTTGCAGGGCACTCTGGCCCAGGAGCACATACCTAGACCCTTGGAGGGCTGGCTTCCCTTTTGCTTAGAATGTCAAGGAGGGAACCCTTGCAAATTCTCTACTAACCATTGCCTAGGGATTGTGTGCTCATTCATTTCTTGGCATTCCTTGTGAGTCTGGAGACTCAGTAAACTAATGGCAGTATCAAAGACTAGAGATGGTTGCAGGCTTTAGTACAAAGGATCCTGGGTGAGTCTAGGACTCTCTTTGCACTGTATTTTGAGAGAAGACTTTCAGCTCAGCACTGCCTGAGCTTTGACTTGTTTCCCCACTAAGAATGATGATTGTCTTGCTATCAAGTGTCCAAGGAAGAGACACATCTACAGGAAGGATATTCCTTGCCTAACTCCTTACATTTGGGTCATTGGCATTCCCTTGTACACATTCACACACCATGGACCTGGGTGTAGGGGAGTCAGACTAGAGGGAAAGGACAGGGCAAGTGCGAGGTCCCCGGGATCTCAAAAGGCAAGGCCTTGCTAGAACTTGTGCCTTGCTGGAATTTCTGTGCCATCCAAGACTTTTGCTTCCATTTTAATACATCCAGAACTAGTCTTGGGTGACCTTACTATGCTCCAAACTGATCAAGTCCCATTTCCTGTTTGAACTATATTAAAGTTCCTACTCTGTTCCCACACTCTCCCCCATTATGAAATAGGTGAAGTGAAGTTAGAAGTTGACAGAAAGAACACTAGAGACCGGTCACAGACAAGCAATGACCTTGTCTCCTAGACCCACACTGCTCTAGCTGCCCCTGCCCTCTGCCTCACCTCAGACTCTGATGCTGTCCCTTTCCTCCTGGCAGACTCTGGATGGACACATGGTGGTCCGCAGCCATGCTCGTGTGTCCTCCCTGACCCTGAAGAGCATCCAGTACACAGATGCTGGAGAGTACATCTGCACTGCCAGCAACACCATTGGTCAGGACTCCCAGTCCATGTACCTTGAAGTTCAATGTAAGGAATGGCCAAGGAAGGAGTGGGTGGGGGAGGAGCAGTGAAGGATCAGGATGTTGGAGACCTATGAGCTTCAGCTTAGCTAGCAAGTTCCATCATGTTCATTCCCCAAGGCTGTTGGTCCTCAACTGTTTCAGAGCTATGCCCCCAGGTACAGACACACAGACACACACACACACAGACACACACACACACACACACACACACACCATCCCCAAGCTAATCATCCATGCTGAGTTTTCTCAAGCAGAACATGGGTACACATGAATTCCAAAATGTCCCAGAGCTCTACTGGTCTAAGAACCCCCTATGCTTTGGGTCATGCCTACCTTCCCAGTGCCAGAAGACAGGCTGTGGGTCTTCCAAAGAGTGGTAGCTGTTCTGATGTTCATTGTTATTCATTTCAGATGCCCCCAAGCTCCAGGGCCCTGTGGCTGTATATACTTGGGAAGGGAACCAGGTGAACATCACCTGTGAGGTCTTTGCCTACCCAAGTGCCACAATCTCCTGGTTCCGAGATGGCCAGTTGCTGCCAAGCTCCAACTACAGCAATATCAAGATCTACAACACCCAGTCTGCTAGCTACCTGGAGGTGAATTGGGGTGTGGGAAAGGGAAGGGCGGAACAGGCTATGTGACGTTGGGAAGGGTCCCATCGCTTCTCCTGCTTCCCTGACATATCCTGAACTGGGGAACATTGGATGGAGAAGAAACTAAGCCTTTCTCTAGGTCTCCCTCT
Source organism: Ellobius talpinus (assembly GCA_001685095.1). Classification (NCBI taxonomy): domain Eukaryota; kingdom Metazoa; phylum Chordata; class Mammalia; order Rodentia; family Cricetidae; genus Ellobius; species Ellobius talpinus. Next base: position 40,639 of record LOJH01000005.1, on the reverse strand, counting down.
TCAGCCTCACTGGTCCTAACCACGTGGCTAGACTGGGATTGGTAAGTGGAATGTGCCTCTCCTGTGAGCCACAGGGTTCTTTCCACTGGGATTGATAATATCACCATATTTATCCTTTCCCAACTGTATCTAAGAAACAAAAATAAGCATGGCCATCCATGGGACATTTGTAACCCATGGGGGTCCTTCCTTCTACAGGTAACCCCTGACTCAGAAAATGACTTTGGAAACTACAATTGTACAGCAGTGAACCGCATTGGGCAGGAGTCCTTGGAATTCATCCTTGTTCAAGCAGGTGAGTGCCCTTCATCGCAACTTCCACACCATTCTTGCCCTTGCTGGCCCATCAGTACACTTTAAGGATACCAGTGAAGGTGTAGAAGACAGATCCAGGCTGTGAAAAGTCAGATGGTTAAGAATCAGGAAGCCACTTAAAGTATGAGAATCTAACTACAGGCTGGGTTGAGAATTTGAAATGTACTAGGAAAGTAGAATCTCCAAAATCAGAAATTCTTACTATTAGATAGGGATTCCCCCAAAGGGAGCAGAAGCGTGGGATATATTTCAGAGTGTAGCCTTGGGCCACATACGTGACCTGGGTGTCTATATGAATTCTCACAGACACACCGTCTTCTCCATCCATCGACCGGGTGGAGCCATACTCCAGCACAGCGCAGGTGCAGTTTGATGAGCCAGAGGCCACTGGTGGAGTGCCCATCCTCAAATACAAGGCTGAGTGGAAGTCTCTTGGTGAAGAAGCATGGCATTTCAAGTGGTATGATGCCAAAGAAGGTGAGTCCAGCACATACCGTTGAGTTCTTAAGACCTGTGCTGACCTTTCAGGTAGGGAACGGGCAGGATGTCACTGTCTGCCACCCCATCCAGTTTCCTCCGGAACTAGGAACTCTCCAGCTAGAATTAGATTAGGGTCGTGCTTCCATAGAGCTGTTGGCCTTCTGTCCCTTGCTGCTTCAGACATCATGACATCACCAGGACAGGCAGAACACCACAAATGCCTCCTAGACAGAAGACCTAATTAGCTGGCGAGCTTGGTGGGGAAAGTGAACGAAAAGCATCCCTGCTCTGCTCTCTGACATCTTCTCTGATGACACCTGGCCATCCCTGCTTGGTGTCTGTACCCAGGGACTGTCATGTACTGATGGCAGTAGCCAGGCCAGCAAGATGATGGACCTACTCTGAACCAATTCTGTTTTATCTTCCAAGTTAAGTCAATACAATGATGCCATTCAAGATTAAAGATTAAATCTCTCTCTCTCCCTGCCCCCTCTCTCCTTCGCTGCCCCCCCTCTCTTGGAATTAACATCAAGTCTCTTTCCTAGATCACTCTCCACCTATATTTTTTGATCCTGAAATTCATGAATGACTAGCTGACCAGTATGCATCGGTGATCTAGGATCCATCTGTCTCTAGCTCCCCATTGCTGGGGCTGTAGAGTGTACTTCCACCCCAGCTTTTACGTGACTTCTGGAGGATTCAACTCAGGCTGTCATGCATGGGCAGCAGACAATTCACCCATTAAGACGTCTCCCCAGTCTCCTCTCTTTTAAAATATCACTTCTACTTATATGTTAAATATGGTAAAAATCCACGTGAAATTTATATTTAATCATTTTTAAGAGTACAAGTCAGTAGCACGAGTCATAACCATCACCTCTGACCATCTTCAGAACATTTCCATGTTCTAATTCCTTTCTCCACCTCCTTCTGGTCCCTGGTAACAACCATTCTTCTCTCTCTCTTTCTCTCTCTCTCTCTCTCTCTCTCTCTCTCTCTCTCTCNTCTCTCTCTCTCTCTCTCTCTCTCTCTCTCCCTCCCTCTCTCTCTCTCTCTCTCCAGCTTATTACTCAGAGGAGTACTTCATATGCTCTTTGTCCCTTTGTGTCCACTTATTTATGTAAACCAAAAATGTTCTCACAGTTCATCCATATTGTAGCATATGTCAACGTTTCATCTGTAAGACGGGGTAAACATCCCATTGTTGGTCCTCGCTACATTTCATTGACCCATTCATCTGTTATGATAAGTCACCAAGGCTGCTTGTGACTTTGGACTCTTGGTGACACTCTAGGTGTGAACATGAGAGTACAGGTATCTGTTTATGTCTCCCTCTCAAGTTTTCTACATGTTTTCCAGACAATGCTTGTGTTTGGTATTATGACGACCCACCCTTCTGTCTTCCACAGCACAGGTTCCCCTGTCCACAGCCATTCTCTTTTAATCTGTCCCATATTCTCCCCACAGCCAACATGGAAGGAATTGTCACAATCATGGGCCTGAAGCCTGAGACAAGGTATGCGGTCCGACTGGCGGCCCTCAACGGCAAGGGCCTGGGCGAGATCAGTGCAGCCACTGAGTTCAAGACACAGCCAGTCCGTAAGTACAGCCAGCTCCTCTGTCTCTTCCCCACACTCACCTTCTTCCTCCTTTTCCTCAGGGGTAGACAGGGACCCTGAGTTGTCCCCATCCTAGTTCAGAAGATAGCTTTTGTCCTTTGGGTCCCCATGTTCATAGTGCCCCCACTTAACTCTCTGGTTCTCAGGGATGGCTGATCTGCATTCCTTTCATCCTGAAAATGGGTATAAGACACTGTCCTCGTGGGTGGCCCAGTTTGTTAGAATAGCAGCCAGGGGCCACCACTGATTAACTATGGTGAAGAGCTGAGGGAAACACACAGGGCATCTGGAAGGAGTTGAGACAGTTGCCGTTTGAGCCAGGCCACAGAAGCCCCTATAAGCACCCTGTAACTCGAAGGGAGATAATAGAGACCAGGACTGTTCTTGTCATTTTCATTTGTACTGGGACTTCTGATGCACTGGCAATGTGAAGTCATAGAAAGAGAAAAACATAGAAGAGTCATCTCTGTGAAGAGGAGCAGGTCCCCATCATCCCAAAGGGGCCCTGGACTTACCTGATTCTTCCTTCCCAAGATGACTCCTCAGACCATCTGTGCCTCAAGGACTCTTTCAGGCGAGCTGCTCTCCCCAGGTTCCACTCAGGTCCGCCTCTAGGTTTTCTCTGTCATTCCCTCCATCCCCAAACCATGCTTGCCAAGCTTAGCCTTCCTTTCCTACAGTAGCCAGGCCCAGCCTTGCCCTGGCCACGTCCCTCTGCCGTCCACATTGCTGCCTCACCAGGCTCCCGGGTCACTCCAACTGAAGAAGATGCTGTAGATAGAACTGGTCTCCTGGGTGACCATGGAGCTCCAGGCTCTCCATGAACCTCTGATTTAATCCACACATGAGAACCCTTTGCTTCCTTTCCTGGGAAGCCTGGGAGCCTACAAACAAACCACCTTAACCTCTTCCCAGCCATAGCAAAGCTGTTTTCATCCTCCTTCCGCAGGGAGTGTTTCTTTCTGTTTGAAGTAATTTGATAATTTAAGTTTCAGCTCCATGTGCCCTGTGGATTCCATTCATTTCTTTTACATCTTATTTTTTTTCCCCTGGGTCTGTCTCTTGGCTTTTCTTTTCGTCTGTGTTCCATCCATGGGAAATGCAGATAGCCCTCCTCCACGTAAGTGCCTCTTCATACCTCATTACCTGTTTCCATAGTGTTAACATCTAGTTCTAGTTCATAATTTAGTTCTGGCCCCCTTTTTGTTCCCTAGAGGCTGAAGTAGATGATGCTGTCTGAGCCCTAACCACACTGACCTTAGTCTAGCTGTGCCTTTGTTAACGTATATAGGTTACTCCGAGAGGCTAACACTACTGTTCTAGAGCATGCAACTTCCGTGTCTTTTGAAATTGTGCTTACTTATTAATTCTTTTGTGTAGTAATTGCTCTGTGGAAAAGATAAGGTTGGCTGAACCGAGCATGGTGGAAATCTGCAGATGGTCTCCGGGTAACAAGCTCATAGCAGCCCCTCGCTTTTAGCCCTGGTACCAGAGGAGTGATACCTACCTCACGAGGACACTGTCCCAAAGAACTGAAAATAATCTTCCGCTTTGCTTTTAGGAAGTTAAGGAATGGAGCACACATGCTTCTTGGCTTATCTGTTAGGTGATAGATGCAGCCGAGCAGAGTCTACTGGTGGAGAGCCCTTGCTGTGGTGGCCTACAGAAAGTGGCCATGTACAGTGTCCCACAGGCAGCTGCCAGTAGTAAGGGTGGGGAGGGGGCCAAACTCTAGGTTCTTGTCAGCTCTCTTAATCAGCACTGGTTTACTTACAGTGTATATTTCCACGCTGGGAACAGACTAGCCTGTTAACTTAGTAACTACCCAGTAGAGCATGGAGAGAGTGCCCCATGGGGGTGACACCCTAATTATGTAAACTGACATTAGGGGACACCAAAAACAAGGGAAACAAGGGATGTGGCGGCGGCTGCAGAGTAGAATTGGCCTGTTCCCTCAGCCAACTGAGACACCCAACTCCAAAAGTCACTTTGCCAAGGTTGAGGCTTGCTGGTGACTGCCTTCTCCCAGTGACTACAGCTGACTCAGAGGAACCCTCTGGGCCCTCAAGGTCACAGTAGTTTCCTTTCATTGCCAGCTCGGGCCTTATGAAGATAGGGTTGTTGGGGGTTTGAGTTTGCTTCTTAATACAGCAGAAGGTATGTTTTAAATCATCTCAAAAAATTACGTGTTTAATTGCGCTTTTTAATTTTAGTTTTAGTTGTTAATTTTTTTTAAAAAAAAAGGGAAGCCCCCAGACTTGGTATTTTGCTGTCAGTAGTGTGAAAGTGGATGATTTATGAGGACGCTGAGATCCTCTAGAGAAAACTGTGACATGGCAGCAATTAGCACGAAAGTCAGTTTTCTCAATCATTTAATAAAGGTATCGTTTAAAGAATTAATGAGCACAGGCTTTAATAAGCATAGTCCTAACCCCAGCTTCTTGGGAGGCATAGGCAAGAGGACCATAAGTTCAAGGCCAGCCTGGGCTACAGACTGAGTTCCAGGCTACCCTGGGTAACTTAGTAAGACTCTGTCACAAGATAAAGTGTAAAGCGAAAGGGCTGGTTACATATCTCAGTGGTGGAATACTTGTCCAGCCTATGCAAAACCACAGGTTCAGTCTTCTGGACAGGCAGGGATGGAAGAAAGAACAAAACAAGGGAGAAGGGAAGGAGGGAGGGTTAAGAAGGAAGGATTAGAAAGCAACCTTATTTTCGACAAGCAGAAGTGAAGTGTAATCATAGACGCTTGTGCAGAATATTGGTGTGGTGGTTTGGTAAACATGGAAACAGTACCCTTTCTGAAGACACCTCGGGGGAGGGGGGTCTTTCCTTGGAACCTTATAAACTTTCCTGTCACTGAAATGTGGGTCTGGCCCAGGGGTATCCTGCCCATTCTGGCTCAGGCCCATTCTGAAACAGGAGACAGTGGGAAGATGAGATCAGCCTACTTTTGGTACTGTGAAGTCTCAGGAAGGCCCTCCTCTGGGTCCTCCCTCCTACTTCTCAGAAGACAATGAAGTTGCCTGAACTCAGATAAAGAATCCCCTGAGCTGTGTGTGCTGCCAAGCCTGAGCTCATCCACTGGCACTACTCCCCTATGTTATAGGACTATAGGTGTATATACACAGCCTGACTTGGGGCTCTGGAGTTGGGACCAGAGTATAAACCCTAGCCCCAGGAGAGAGAAGGCACAGGACCAGTGTTAGCTGCCAGACCCCCAAGATGGGAGGTGTTAGTTGGGACCAATGTTTGACGTTAGCTAACTGTTGAAATTCACTGAGATGTTTCAGTAACCGAGTTGATTCCTTGGCTCTCTAGGAAACCTCTGCACAGTCAGGGGCATAGGTTTATCAGAAGCAGAGATGAGCAGGCAAAACTAGCAAAAGCTGTAAGCATGTAAAGGGCCAAGGCCTCTCAGCAGCCCGGAGAAACAGGGTGTAGCTGTTTGGGGGTCCTCTGGGTCCAGGGCCTGGAGGTGAAAAGAGAGCCCTGACACTAAACAAACCTCTAACCTGGAGATGCTCTGCTGCATGTGTTTTCAAGTTCAATGCCCGTGTGGACTCAAGACCCTTTGCTATTAAGCTCGTGATCTGCGTGCCTTGGGAGGAGCTGCTTCCCTGCCAGGACTGTTTGCCTGAATCCGTTTGCTCTGTCACTTGTAGAATTTCATGACCTGGATTGTACTTTTGATTTTGCTTCTATGCCAAGAAACAAAATAGAGTATTTCAAGGTGTAGAGGTTGCACGTTTTCTGAAAGAGGTGTCTTGAAATTTTTATCTTTATATATATATATATGTTTTAACATCCCCTCTGTGACACATGTGAGGACACCTTAAATGCATTGTAATGCATGTGATTAAAATGCATACACTATCAGGCCTTTCCCAAATTATGTATCTTAAGACACACACACACACACACACACACACACACACACACAAAGAAAATGTGAGAGAGACTTTTACCTTAATTAACTGAGCCACCTATTCAAGAAGGCTTAGTAACCAAAATGCTATGACTTCGTGCACATTGACTCTGGGCTTCATCAGATAACTTTACCTAGAAGGTCCTGGAAAACCAAACTCTGGGCGTTGATTTAATGCTGCCAGTAGGTTGATGCTTTTCCATTTTACCACTGAGCTCTCGGAGGGAACTATGTTTGTTATTGCTGAAGGATAGCTTCTGCATATTATTCAATCAAATGGCAAAGATCCATTCAGTGCCCCAGTGTGGCAGACATACAGTCTCTAACCATCCTCCATGGTAAAGGGTAGGTAGTTAGGACGGTTTGAGAGGATCCTGTGTCCTTACCATCCCCTTTCTCTGGGGGAGCAGGACTGACCCTGAGTATTGTCTGTCACCCTCCTCCCTAGCAGCATAAACAATCACTTTCTCTAGGGAGGATTTTTGGAAAGCAGCCGTGTTTCCAGAGGCTTCTGTATGAAAACTGTACCAAGCCATTGAAGATGGCCAATTCCATCTCATTCAGTTATTGAAGTTCAAGCGTGAGATGTATAGGTTTTGCTATATGTACCAGGCAGTAGGCGGGGAGGTGCTTAGTCAGTAAATTGCTTATTGTACAAGAGTGAGGACCTGAATTTGATCCCTAGCACTTGCATAAGAAAGCCATGCACGCATGACAGCATGTGCCTGCGACCCCATGGGGGGTGTAGAGACAGCAGGATCTCTGGGACTTGCTACCTAACGTGTCAGCCTAACTGAGTCTGTGAGCTCTAGGTTCAGTGAGAGACCTCATCATAAAAAAATAAGGTGGCTGAAGACATAAAAGGTGGCTCCTGGGTATGAGCATGTACTACTCTCACAGGGGACTAGAGTTAAGTTCCCAGTATCTGTGTCAGAGAGCTCACAAGCATATGTAACTCCAGTTGTAGAGGATCTGATGCTCCCTTTTGGTCTCCTCAGGCACCTACACTCATGTGCACGTACACAGGTATCTATGCACAGTCATACACATATACATTCAATTTAAAATAAAATTGTTTTTAAAATAAGTTGGAAAACAATTGAGGAAAGCACAACATCAGCCTCTGGCCTCAACCCATACCCATATAGGGGTGGCTAAGCATCTGTTAACATAAACATGTATACACACACAATGTAGAGCACATAGATACATGCCTATATATAGAAGCACATATCTAGAATGTGACATGAAAAGCCAGTCTTTCCTTATGAAAGTTCCCAATAAGCTGAGACCTAGGGGCCTGCCCTCCTGTCCCTCAGAGCTCATGGGCACAGGTAATCCTGCCCAAGTGGTTGTGTTCAACCAAGGTCTGAAGCCTCTTCATATGGCCCTGGCCAATTCCTTACCTGCATGACAGCCTTAACAGTGTCTTGGGTCCTGGTTTGTACTTAAAATAGAGCCCTGCATACTTTCCAATAATGTGCCAGTCACCTGTGCCTTGAACAGTTTTTCTCTTTCCAACTTCACATCTGCTCCTCATACCAGCACCCCAGGATGGCTACTCCTATTTTTTCTTTCAGTTCAGCATCTGTATGCTTCCAATGATCTATTTTTCCTTTTTTTAACCATCATTTTTCTTTCTCCAGTGGCTCCTGCTAACTCTTCCATCCTTGTTCCATTGTCTTCACGAGCTAGTGAGTATTGCTCTCTTCACCCGTGTCCCTGCAGGTGGCTTCCCACCCACCAGGCTCATCTGTCTGAGGTGATCTGCTTCAACAGGTGATAATTCAGCTCTGGCAATGGAAAGTCACATCAGGTTCTAAAAGAAGCAAAGGGAAAGAGAAATAGGCCCAGGGCCTCTCAGGCCAGACTAGAGAATAGCTTTGCTCTGGGGAGGAAGCCCTGGAGACAGCTGCCCTGGGGCTACTTTGGTAGCCACATACTTGTGATGTGATTCCCAGCAGGCCAGACCAAAGCCAATGTTTGGAAAAGCCAAAGGAATTTACCAAGAAAAAAAAAAAGGCTTCCCTGCCTGCAGGGTCATATAAAATGCTTTGAGGTGTTGTGCTTTCACCCTTTATTTTAGTTGGACTTAAGCACTGAAATTAGATAGTGAGGCCTGTAACTTTCGCCATCTCCATATGTGCATAGACGTCTCATAAATATTTGTGGGAAAAATAACAGTGCCTGCTCACAGATGTGCCTGGCAACTGGGATCTGCACAAGTTACTTAACCCTTTCAAGTGAGGCTTGCTGATCTCTGTCCTAAAATCAGTTGATGAGTCAGTCAGTCAGTCCCCCACCCACCCTACAGAAAACAATGAAAATGATAGCATTTATCAAGCTCTGCTTTGCTCTTCCTTGATGGGGTCACTGACCCAGTAGACCTTTGCTGTATAGGGTGAGCCTGGGACTCACTTCCCTTTGCTGCTCTGTACTTTTGTCTCTTGACTCCTGAGGAGTCGAAAAGGCTCCAGGCCTTCTACTCTTTGGAAATTTGAACTTGGCTTTCTAACAAGGAGATGAGAGTGGGTCATTAGGTGACAGTGTGACTGGCATAATGCCAGCATCAGCCCAGAGCAGCACACAGCAGCATGCCCTTCGTGACTGGCTTTATTCTTCTTAATACTGCAGACGCCCCAAACCAAAGTCCGTCTTCCCATCATTTCTAATAAGAGGCATTCCCACCATCTCAATTAAAGCAATGGGCTGTAACCAGGCTTCGGAACCAGTCTGGCATTGATTCGAATCTTTGTTCTCATCCTTTGATCTATAACTTCATGACTACAGATGAGTCCCTTGGCATCCCCAATCTCAGAGCTCTTATTTCTAAAATGAATGATAGATTCCCCTTTACTGTATGGATATTTGTGGAAAAAATATGATTTAATCAGAATTACAAGACATAGTATCCATAATTGAGAGATCCAGTATCTTGTGCTTCATGAGTTATTTGTCAGCAAAATCTCTTTTACTCTCTCTAAAATATTTATATTAATACTGATAACAGGAAGGCAGGATGAGTGACTGTCCCACTGTCTCTGATGCATATATATGTGCATATATGCATATATACATGTATGATACATATATGCATACACATTTATATGTACAGTTTGTAATTATGGGTATTTAAGTTTTATCTCTCTTCTTACCTTTACCTTTTTGTGCCCTTCCTGTCCTTCATGTTCCCGTAGCAACCTGGCCTCTTCCTGTCCTTCCAACCACAGACCTGTCTAGTGAGTACAGAGCCTGGCTGCTCTGGGCAGCACCTCTGATTGGATGTTTGTAGTAGCACAGACTACTGTAGCGACTGCATGGAGGCTCGCAGCCTTGACCAGCTTCCTAAGCATGCTCTCTGTTTAGCCAAGAAAATACATGAACCCCACCGAAGGAATAAGGGGTGATTATTTGGAGGAGAGTCTATGCTTGAGGAGACCTTTCCAAAGAGACATTCCTGTTAAAAACAGAAAAAGACTAGGAAAACCGAGATTTTATTGTCTCTGCCTCTGCATGCACACACACAGACATGATAATAACAATAAGGCTGAGAGCAAGGAATAAACCAGAGGAGGAAGGGCTACTCAGAGAAAGGTGGAGGGGTCTGTGCCCCCTGACAACATGGCTGCCATTGTCTCTCTGCAAAGCAAGCAATCGAAGGAGCCTCAGCCCCTTCCTTCTGCCCCTTAACACTTGGTGCTAGAAAAATAATAGAACAAAGCCTCTCCCACCCCCAGGCTCTCTCCGGTGCAAGTGCTAGACTTCCACTCCTGACAGTGGAATCCAGGGGTCGACTGCATCCCCCTTTCTAGCCTGAGAGCCTGCTGAGTCAGCACTGACAGCTTCCAGTCTAGCCTTCGGTGACATGAAGCCCCTTGACAAGGCCACAAGACTGTATGGGACTGCCTAGCTTCCAGCACCAGACGGTGGGCAGGGCTTTCAGCTTTTGCTGTGTTTCTGGATGCAGAGAGAGCCTCCTACCAAGCAGCAGAGAAGGCAGATGACAGGCCTGCAGAATTCCACACCCTGGCTAAGGCTTTTGATACATAATTAAAGAGGAGAGAAAAGAGTTTCCTGGTTCGGTGTGCTGTGCTGCGTGGATTGGTTCTTTTTTTTTTCCCCTCCTGCAGAACGCAGCCATGGTCTGCTTTCTTGATGTTCCTCTGTGTGTGTGTGTGCTGCAATGAATTTTAATGCCTGATGCCTTTGAGGTTTGCTTCTGCGAACAGAGCAGAACGGTGACAATAAGCCAGGCTCATTCACATGGCTTTAATGCTGATGATGGGTGTGAGGGTTTTCTTGTTTGTTTGTGGTATTTTTGCATTTGGACAAGGAATGCAGCTAACAACACCCTGTCTTCTACTGACCCTTTTCAGCCTGGCTGTATGTGTCCCAGGCAATAGGAGAAAGTTGCATGACCCATGTGCACAACCCTGTCCTATTTGAGACACCTCTTTGTATCTCAGTCTTGTCTATCAATGAAACACAGTCTTGGCTCCAGACTTCTCCTGAAAGAGAAATGAAGTAGTTCTCCTTTTTGACGAGTGTTTCATTTTTAAACTTCAGACATTTCTACCTGCAGATAAGATGCTTAGTCGCGAAATCTGATAGCAGGAAGTTGGAGACTGTTTTATTTTGAACCACTTGACTGCTGACCCAGATCATAAGTCCCAGTGGATAGTGAGATAAAAGAGAGGCTGTCATGACTGACAGCAGCCTGCATTAGTGTGAACGCCTTCCTCCCCATCAAGACAAGATGGAGAGGATGTGAGCCTCAGTGGAATGGGAGCAGAGTAGCCAGGACCACACAACTCCATCAGTCAGATAACAGGGGTGAAAATAAGTAATGTCTCCTCGGTGTGTATGTTTGTGTGGTATGTCTGTGTGTCCGTGTGTGTGTATGTGTGTTCGTGTGTGTGTGTGTGTCTGTCTCTGTGTGTGATGATCTATTTATATTCAAAGGTGCAGGTAGTTTTCATAAATAAAGGCAAGAGGAACTTCTCGTCACTTATACTCCCTGTCAGGCACCTTTGTCAAGAACCTGTGGCATGATAGACCATAAAGTCATGCATTCTGTTAGCTCAGAGTGGCAAAGGCATACAGCACTTAGCCAAAGCACTTCCTTCTCATTATTTTTAGTCAGTGGCATACTTTCAGAAAGATATCTTTACCTCCATCTTTGCCCTTCTCTCTTAACCTCAACTGTCAGTAGCTAGAACTTGCCCCCAGGCCTGTGAAAGTTCTGATAGGAAACCTAAGAATTTAGGGTCGATTATTTAATCCCAGACTGCAATGTGGACTGAAACTCATCGCAAAAGGAATATAGGTGAACTCTAACAGGAAAACCCTGGTTTACCCTGTAGTTCCCAAACCCCTTTCTTATCCATGCAGTCTTGGCAAATCTGAAGGCATCATCGGGTCCATAAGTAGTCAAGTGTACGTTTAATGTCACACTCTCTGTGTGTTGCACCAGGGGCTGATTTCTGCTATTTGGTATTGATGCAATCATTGTATCAATACCAGAGGGCATCTGGCCCTTTACCTGTACTGGCCTTTTGCTTTTATGTGTGCCTTTGCTTTGAGGAGTCCCTTAGGGTGTTAGGAACATGGTGGGTATGGCATAAAGAAGTGGAATTAGACCCTACACGCTGTCCCTCTCTGGCCTGTGACTCCCCAGCCTCCCTCAGTCATTTCCCTCTCCTGTTTGGCCAGTACAAACATGAAATTGCTCTCATTAATTAAACACAATCTGTTATTGTTTCAGGACTCTTCCTTGATGACCTACAGCTGTTTCACTGCCATTGCTTCCACAAGGATGCTGAGACAACTCTGGAATCTGCAAATAAATAACATGTTCTTTCCTTTTCTTTCTTTCTTTTTTTTTCTTTTTCTTTAACAGTCTCTGAGATTGGCCTAGATTGACATCTGGGCCTTGACAGAAATACTCCCTCATTTTTAAAGTGTTCATGCTCCTTGGTGTGGTATTAATACGCAATGTTGCAACTGTATCTAATGCTTATTGGTGTTGTTAACCAAATGCGCTATATAGTTTGTTATCTTCTTCCGGGCAGCGCAGTTGCCCTCCCAGTGTTTCCTATATAAGCTGCTAATTTAATTTGATTTCTCTTTTTATTTAGTCTGTGATTTTGTTATTGATTTTTTTCTCCCTACCCATTGTTTACATCAGTTTTTAATTTTTTTGTATTTTCCATGTGACCTCCTCCACTTTCCTTTCAACCAATCATGTGCGTGCGTATCATGTGACTTTGTCATGTGGCTTGCATGGTGCTGATGATGTCGTCCACGCTGGTGAACAGAAGGTAAAACTTTTTGTTCTGATTAGAGGAATAAACCCGGAACCACAGCCTGGCACACATTTCTTCTTGTCTCAGATATATTCAGCAGAGCCATTTGAAAGATTTATTCTAGTTCTCAATTCACATCTAGAATTCAACAGTCCTTGCAACCTGGACATGGCAATCTGATAACCTTTGGTTTAATATTTTCCCTCAAGAAATCTGGTCCCACCAACTGCCTTCTCCATAAAGCCACATTAGCTGCAGTACAGTTTGGAAACTTGAATTTTGAACAAGCTTCATAAACATGATTTTCCAGAAACGTGCCTTGCAAATTAGCCTCATTGCTTAACTTTATATCCAGTAGCTCCTTAAACCACAATTGCTCCAAAGTGAGCTGCAACCCCTGCGGAAATGGTTTGCAACCTCTCAGTGCTCCCTAAAAACAGATAAATCTGTGCAAAGGTTGCACTCCTGTAAAACCAGAGAGTGCTTCACAAAATTTGCATAAGTGGAGGACTTTCTGAAATAAGAATTTGGATTGATGGTTGAGGTGTCACTTTTCAAGAGTGGCCCTCCCCCAGGCAGGAGGCACAAATCAAGCAAAAGTCACTTGGCAATTAGCAATGACTTGAAGTCTTCGTGTAATCAAGAAGCACATGATTGACCCTTACCGAAAAGGAAATAAAATTATAGCCTGATGAAGTGCAGAACGGTGACGAAATAATTAGCTAATATTGTGCCTGTCACAACCTTGTTAAAACATCGCTAGCTCACCATCAAGAGAGAAGGGGACCTCTGCTCTTGGCTCCTCCTCCACTAAAATCAGACCTACTCAGAGCCTCCCCTGGGAGTCACAGGCATTCTGTTCTCTCCTAACGGTAAAGTTTTACTTCACATCACACCCTAAAAGACACATACAGGCTGCAGTGATGACGTAGCCGTACTAACACCAATAACCACTTGGTGTGCCTGCGCATGCGAGGGGCTCCCTCCATTTGACCTCACTGCTGACCTCCCTTCTCTGAGAACTGATTGGGCGACATCCACACAGTCAAAATCTCAATAGCTTGTCTTGCATGGTCTTTGTTCCTGGTCTGGTCCCTAAGTCACACTCCCCGTGTGTGTTACCCTCTGTGCATCCCCCTTTCCTTTGTCCTCCATTGACCATTGCTGAGGACTTCCTCTTTGTAGGTGTGGCAGCATCCCCCTAATCCAGTCCCATTTACACCCAGACTCCCAGGCTTGCAGAGCTGTCTGATATGTTACGTGGTATGCAACAAAATAGGAATGTCCCTAAAACAAAAGAACCTTGCAAGCCCCAATAATTGATCTAAGTTAAAGGGGTGGGGGCTGTCTTCAAGACCTGTAATCAAGGCCAAAAATTTGGTGGTAAATGTTTCCTGAAGCTGTCCCAAAAGCACACCTTGGTGCTGATCCAAGCTGTCAATGAAAAGATATAGTCCCAGAGGGCCTTGGAAGAGTCCAGGCTGCAGGTGCCCCTCACATCACCTCACATCCCCATCCATTTCAGACCCTCAGCTCTCATCTGAAAGGGCTAAGCAGAAAACTGGCTGTTTTCACTTCAGGTGAACTACCAGCAACCGGGAAACCTTTAACAAAAAAAAAGGGGGTCAAGGGGAGAGGAGGTGGAGGGATTAGAGCAAGTCAAATGTTTGGGGAAGGAAAGTGAAGCTTTGTGAAGAACAGCCCCCTCTTCCCTTGTCATTACTAAGGACTTAAGTGACTTGGGCCTGACTTCAGATGATTTAAATAAGCCAGTAGCTTCTCTCTTGTTACTGGATTGTACATATGACAGCTAATGGAATCAGATAGTCCCTGTCCCACCCCCATCCACCTCTTCCTACCCATAATTAACTGAGATATGTTTAACGTGTGCTGGAAGCTCCACCCATCTTAGGTTCCGCTGGGCAAAATTACTGTGTCCTGAAGCAATGAATGAAAGAAAAGGGAAGTTTAGCCAGGGACTGAACCCCATTACTAATCACCAAAGAGCATAGAGAAGAGAAGCTTAAGCAGCTGCCCTCAGGACAGCAGAAATGAGTTTGTTGGGGGGGGGAAACTGAACTCTGCCCTTTGCAAACATTTATTTTGAGCATGCCCCATGTACTTGCAGAGCTCAAAGTGCTGCCACAGTGAAGTGATTTTATAGGCCATTATCCAAGGGTTCTGTAAATGGGACTCCCCATTTCCCACCATCAGCATGAGTGTGACAAGCTCCTGGTACTCCCTCTGTCACTGTGTTGCATGTCTGAGCATGGCTCCCTTCACACCCCATTCATAATGATCTTTTTTTTTTCTTTAGCTACTGACCCTGACTTGTATTAGGCAATGCTGGTTCTGACGAACTAAATTCTTTAACCCCACTCTTCCTTCTTAGATTGAAAACATCACTAACCTCCCCTTCCACACCCTCCTTTATTTTTTTACAGCTGTGTGTTTGGAGCCTCGGTCTCTGACAGGTCGACACAGACTTTCCACCAGCCTTTCTGCTCTAATTGCCTTTGTTCCGAAGGATCTCCCACACTGGCGGCTCCCAGGGTAGAGAGGTAGCAGGAATGGTCCTCAGAGGGAGACAGTGGTGCATTATCTTGCCTGAAACCTGTGAATAGGGACCGGCTTTGGAAACTGCCAGATCCCCTGTGGTTACCACCATGAGGGCAGAAACATCCCAGTAGCCCAGGTCTTCTTAATACCCAAACCAATGTTCATGAATTAGTGAAGAAGTGTATCGCCCCCTTGTGGCATGGAGGCAGGAGCAGAGTTCACTGGGCCATAGTTATTTCTGTCCTAATTTCCTCAACCTGGATCAGCCCCATAACCACAAGCCAAACCTTCATGGTCACTTTTTTTGAAAAGGACAATGAAACAAAGATAATTAGTCAATTAATCTGTTGGTGCTTTCACGCCACCCGCAAGAAGGGAACCGGTGTTTCTGTGGTTCAGTCTGTCAGAGTTCATTTGTTGCTGTCTAATTTGCATTTTCTGCTATCATCCAAGGCCCCCCAACACCAACACACATTCATAATTCCTAAGAGAAATGGGGCCGAACCGGACTCTGCACCAGGTGTCTCATTGAGCTCATCCCCAGGAAGCTCAACATCCTTTCTCTGTAAAGATCCAAGGTATTGCAACTGGAGAGATAGCAACTCAGTAGTTAAGTGCTCTTGCAAAGGACCTGGGTTCCATTCCCAGTGTCCACATGGCAGCTCACAACCATCTGTAATTCCAGTCCGAGAGGATCTGATGCCTTTTTCTGGCCTATGTAGGCCATGGGCACTTGTGTGGTATAAAGACACGTTCAGATAAAACACTCATGCAGATTTTCAATAAATAAAGCCCAGGGAACTGCTCACTTCCCTACCCATTCATTCCATATTTCAGTATCCCCTGAAGCCGGGGACTGGGGTGGCAAAAGTCAGGTCACCTTAGACAGGCACATCCTTAACCCCAAAGAGGGGGAAAAACCAATTGTCTCCAGAGGCCTCTTTTGGGGCAAACAATGTCAAAGACAAATTGGCACCTTTATCTTTAACATCACAGAGCTAAGCTTTGGAAGTGTGGGAAATCCAGGAAGGGACCCCCCCAGAGACGTGTCAGGGAGAGTTATAGGGACAGAGAACAGACACAGCCTACATCACATTAGAGACATTCGCTTGACATCTCTAGCTAAGAACTCCATTTCAGGAAGGAGAATTAGTGGCCTAATAACTCTAAATCCCGATTCCCCAAGGCATTTTGCTAATCCCCACAGGACCTGTCAATACCGATCCTTGATGGAACCGTAATGTGTCTGAGCTGGAGACATAAAATAGGCTTCCCATCTGAATAGGGAAATCATCCATTTTAGACTTTTATAAAGACGCATGTAATAATAATAATAATAGAAGGCATACACAAGGCTAAATTGCTGGTAAGAAATAACTAAACAAGGGAGACTAGAGCTAGGTTAAGCAAAAAGGAACAGCATTTTAATTCACAACAGTGCTATTTGAAAGCCTTCAGTACAAACTCTAGATCCATCACTAGGTAATCATGAGTGTAGCTGAGATCACCGCCCTCAGTGCAGATCTGTATGAAGAAGACAGAGTGAATGAGGGCTGGAGAGTTGACTCAGCAGCTAAGAAGACTACTTTTGTAGAGGGCCCAAGTTAGTTCCAGCACCCACAGTAGGCGGCTCCCGAGGCTCTGGCACCCCCTCCTAATCTCTGTGGGCACGGGCCCTTCTGTACACAAACCCACACACAGACACATACGTGACTCATTCAAAAAGAAGCCTTTAAAATGGGTGAGCATGAACAGAGACGGAGCCTCGGATGAGGTGCTGTTTGGGTCCTTGGTTTCTCAGGCTAAACATACTGCTGGTGGAGTGGAACAGGGACTCTTGCTCTCCGTTCGCAGTTCACAGATACCTTCGCGAGCCCTGAGCTTGCTATGGTTTTTGTTGTGAAGTCGTGCATCCAGGAGTTCTTCTCCACCTCCAGACCCCTGCTGATGAGAGGAAAGGCAGATTGAAGGGCTCAAAAGCCAGTAATGCCAAAGGAAGAACCTGTAATCTCCATGGCCAGAAATATACGTTTCAATTATGGTTTCTGGGAGGGCTCTCATAGGGCCTGCCCATGGTATAGCCGACACTAGATGGCCTTTTTCTTACTATTTTCTCCTTGCATGTATGATTTATGTTCTGCTGGAAAATATCTGAACTGCCCAAGATTTCGTATTTGTTGTTGTCAAGGTTTATTTTTAAAGTAGTGCTGTGTTCAGCTTTAACATAAAATATGTGAGGGGGAAAATTTTGATTCCTAGATGAAGCTAAATTCAAAGGGTATAATTAACCCCAGGGGTCTTCTTAAAGCAACCTGCCTATTGCTGATGAGTGGCAAACCAACATTTACAAATAATTACAATATTGGTTCTTCTGAAATTCCCCATAATGATTTCAGTCACAGCAGCAGCCACCCCAGAACCTTGGGACCCCCTGAATCATTTCCTCTGCTACTGCGTTCAATTAAGCAGTGAACCTTTTTAACGCTGAGACTCCATTGTCTCTGCAATGACCCTGTCCTCACCAAGCCTGGTTCTGTGCAGACCGGAAAGTTTTGTTAGCCCCATTCCTAATCTATTAGGAAAACCAGACAGCAAGTGTTGGAGGATTCGTAAGATAATGGATTTTAACAACTGCTCTTCCCCAATCTTAATGAACTTACAAAAACTTGTAGGGCCACCGAATTGGTCCAGAGCTCCACATTAGCTGAAAATAAATCTTCCTTCAGGTCATAAGAAAGTTTATATATACTACTGCCCAAGGACCCCATTATCTTTTTAATGATCATAAAACTATATTTTTTTTCATTTTGTTAGAAAATCATGTCATTCACCTTTGAGATTTCATTGCCTGATAGACAACTTCTAAAACTCAATTCAACACATATTTGTATGATTAATCATAGCCAAAGCTTTCTAAATGAAACCTAAATACTATATGATATGAAATGTTTTACACTCTGGGCTAAAATAAATATGAATCAGCATAACCTTGTCAGACAGAATGATAGCTAACTCTACTGTTTGAGTATGGTAAATGTCAGAGCTGTGGCAGAGTTTTTAGGTGTTGTTTTGAGATTATAGGCATATATTTTCGGAAACAAATACAGAGATAAGAGACTGCCTTCAGCAGGGCTGCTGGGTTCTTCAGGGACTCCTGGGAAAGATGCCTGTTCATTTACATGCCTTTAAAGGGACTTGGAAGTCTCTCTTCAAAGACAAGAATAGTTTTAAAGAAAACTTTACAAAACTGTAAAGCAAGAAATTGACAGTGGTGTAGCTTTAAGACACAGAGCTGTTGATCTTAGGGTGTGTCTCATGAAAAAGGTTGGCTGAAGGCCGTTTATTATGTCTTCCACCCCCCATGGTGTTGTGAAGAATAACCAAGGCAAAGTTGGTAATTCCCCTAAATCTACCCATGCAGGGGTGGCAAAGGTAGAAGGGGCCTTAGATTTGATTCTGTGCCCCGTTCGCAAGAGTGGAAACAAACTAAGGCAGGTGATGCTTGATAGCTCCCACGAAGCAGAGTTCAGTGGAAGTGTTTCCAGGTGCTGACTCTGCCTGGAATATCTACAATGCTCTATT
The DNA here is from genome assembly GCA_001685095.1 of Ellobius talpinus. Lineage (NCBI taxonomy): Eukaryota > Metazoa > Chordata > Mammalia > Rodentia > Cricetidae > Ellobius > Ellobius talpinus. Next base: position 21,851 of record LOJH01000005.1, on the reverse strand, counting down.
CTCAAGAGGAAACAGTGAGGAGCCTTCAACAAAGCAGCTGGGTAGAACCCCCCCTCCACTTCACTGGGCCGGGTGAATCCCCTCCTTCCTCAGCAGAGGGACACCCAGCTTGGTCCATGTCATGATTCTGAATGCAGAAAGCCATTGTACCATTTCCATTCAGTCTTGGCCACCAACCATCCCAGTTATTTCAGGACTAAGGGGTTTCCTAGGATATTGAACTTTCAGTGCTAAAACCTGTAATGTTTGAGGGTCCCTGGGATAAAGTGGTCACCTCAGTTCTGTCAGAGAATAGAACTTGTTGCGTTCTCTCACGGCTCCTTCAGCACTACGGCGTTCAACATTGTGAAATCCACCAAAAGGCCCGACCTCATTCTACAGCAGACTCTGCTTTGAGTCACTAATGGTGTAGAGGCCATTGACTTATTGCCTAAGATGCTAGAAAAGCTCGAAGGAATTTGAAAAGCCTACATAGATTGACATAAACAAATCAGGACTAAATACTTTTCTCTAAATAACTGGGGACAGTGGCTACATTCTGGCTTTTAAAAACAGGACGAATATTTTTCTAAAACCTATTTATCTTTGTATTTCTATTTTTTATGTTTCTTAAATTCCCAATTGCAGAGAGCAGATATTAAGACTGACTTTTCCTAAATAACCTTTGGGCATCAAAACTGTTGCAGTATGTGTTCATCCTCACCTCCCGCTTCTCAAAGCCTCCTTGTACACATCCTTGTACACACATCTCACCAAGGAATCCTGCCTGTTACAGCAGGAGGCTGGGTTTCTAACCAGCTCCAGGCAATGCACATGCTGTACCCCAGGGGATGTCTAGTGGGGCTCTGGGTGGCTTGTTCTCTCTGCTTCCATCTTTGAATCCAAGGGAGGAGGCTCCCAACAACTGAACAAGGACACCAAGCTAAACTCCAACTTTGCCAACAGCCTTCCATTTGTGGCCAGGGGTGCAATGTGAGGTAATCAGCTTCTTTCCCTAGTAGCAAGTCCCTTCCCGGCTCTCCTGTCACATCCCCCCATTTTTTTTCAGTACCCTGCTTAGAAAGATAGTGGACTACAACCTCCCCCATGAGATCAGGAAATAGATCAGAGTCTGGTCCTCTCTGGAAGCCCTGGTTCCTACAAGCACAGAGTTTTAATTTCAGCCCTGTATTACGCATTTCCTCATCTGCTCCTCTTAGCGCAGGCTTGCAGTTTCTCCTCCAATAGGTCAGCATCACATTGCAGAGCCATCCTGGCGCTCTCTGATAGATCACACGCAGGTTCAGGATTCACCATGCTACCATCCAAGTGAGCATAAACTCCAAATGCAGAGAAACAAACAACTTTGCTTTTCTTGTTGTAAAATGCTAAAGCCATTCCCCCTACTCCTCTCACAAAGAAAATATCCGCAATGATTGTTACTTTAATACATTAAAGAGCCAAAGATTATCGCTCACTTGACTGAGCTGTAAATGTAGTTACATTCACAGGAAACTTGCCTATGGCAATTCGTGTTTTATTTTAGCCACAATTGGAAACATGCTTTTAAGTGATGCTGAGCAATAAAATTTAATTCATGGAAAGCTGGTTGCAAGAACATAGCATCATTCTCCCCCACTGGTGACCAAGCCCTCGGGACTTGAGGGTGAGTTACGATGTGCCCAGGGATAAAAACACGGGGCTATTCTGAAAAGCAATTCGATGCTTTAAAATTTCCTATTCAGACCTGCTTACATTTGCCCATATTTCAGGCACTCTGTCAAGATGTGTCAGGTGTATAGAAATCAAACATGCAGAGTTGGGGAAGGAAATGTGAGTACCAGTGAGAGAGACAGAAAAAGAACTGTGTTCATAGGAAGTGTTTTCCAGAACATTCCCACAAAGCACCCCCATCTAAGACCGAATGAGGCAGTCCAGAGGGATTCAGAGCTCTACATTCGCTGCTTGTTAACCATTTGAATTTCCGATAAAGCAAGGACAGTGCCCAGCCCCACCACATCACTCTGTCCCTTTTTGATGGGCCCACTTCTCATCCCATGCACCCAGATTTCATGGGTGTTTTCTGGCTATTTCAGGGGAACCCAGTGCACCCAAGCTGGAAGGGCAGATGGGAGAGGATGGGAACTCCATCAAAGTGAACCTGATCAAGCAGGATGACGGAGGCTCCCCAATCAGGCACTATCTGGTCAAGTACCGAGCGGTGAGTAGTCCCCATCCTAAGATCCCCTCTCCCCACCCTGGGACCCTGATACCTACCTTGTTGGATCAAGAACTTGAGAATTCCAGGTGAGGCGAGGGTAAGGCAGGGTCCCACTGGGCAACTTGAAGGAGACCCATGAAACTTAGCAAAGGTTTTAAACCCCAAGACTGACGTACTGCTGTGAGGCCGTGCCCACAGTGGACCCATTTGAAGACTTCTGCTATGGTTGGGATGGTGAGAACATCATCATGGTTTTCCTGATTCTTTCAGTTTTTCTACAGTGTTTTTTCCCCATAATCTAAGACTTCTATGCAAAATTGTCATGCTGCCATCCAGCAGCCACTGCTTTTGATAAAGTGTGTCTCCTGGACCAGGTGCTACATCCAGGCGTAGTTCCTGCACAGGATCCCAGGAAGTGGGTATTACAGTTAGCCCCCACATTGCAGATGAAGCAGCTAGAGCTATAACAGCCAGCAACTGATGTCTCCGCGTTTACAGGCAAGGCTGAGTTGGAATCCAGTCCTATCTAGCTGAGGAGCCTAGGCTCTCGCCTGGCTTACTTCGAGATCCAAAGTTGGATCCCCTGCCTGCTCTTCTCAGCACCTCAGCTGGGCTAACTGCTAACAGACAGCTTGACTCCAAGCTTCCGCTGGTGACTCGCTCACCACCTACCTAAGATCTCTACTAGTCCATCTTTCATCCCTATGCCCCAAACTGAGAATCACTCTCTTCCACTTTCAGAATGACATTTGACAAGCAGTTGCGAGCCAGGGGTGGTGGCAGTGGGTAGTGACAGTCTCTGGGTGCTGGGAATAACCTGTTACTAAGATTTCTTAATAGTTGGAGGTAAGGGACCAGAGAGCAGCTTGCTTTCTCCATGAAGCCCCAAATAAGGCTTTTTGCAGGAAGTATACTTATCCCTACCTCTCCTGGAACAGCTCCATGTGAATGGCTTGTGGGTCCATCCTAGAGACCAACAGGCATACATACCCTGCAGTCAGGGGATAGACCTTTATCTACTCAGCTCTCCCAACTGATTCTCAAAGGAGTCAGCTATGAGCCGCAGCAGTAGGAGAAGCCTCAGTAAACTTCCTTGAGGGTCAGCCCAGAGATACAACTATGTGGGAGGCCTGTAGCTTGTTACTACTGGGAAGAATGCCAGGACTTGCCAGGTGGCCCTGAATAACCTAGTTGGAGAGATGCTATGGTAGTTGGAATGCCTCTGGCTATTACGAGCCTGAATGGCATCAAATTCTGGCTTTACCATTTGCCAGCATATGATCTGAAGGACAGATAATCTCATCTTCCCAATCCTCCATTTCCTGATCTAAAAAATGGGAATAAAATAACTTCGGCTGTCAGATCAGTTACAATATATGTTGAGGTCCCAAAATGTCCCAGATGCTTTGAAACCTCTGTAAATAGTAACTAGGATACAGGACCCAGCTAGCAATCTCTCCCTTAGGAAGAAACCTGAAGTCTGTTTGTCTGAACAGTCACTGTGGCTGTGTTTAATAGACAGAGGAACAAAATGCCGAGCTATTTTTTATTTCAATGACTTTAACCATCCTCTTCCACTTTGAGGCTTCATGTTTGCTAAATGCAATCACATATTATTAATATGTATTACATAGCATAAAGTTTGCTTTCTTGAGTGTTTGCTTTATCGTCTGGTTGTCTCTTTTGTAATGATGTTTGCCGAGGAAGGCAGAGAAAGAAGAGTAAAGAGAGACAGCCCAGCCTCTTTGTTTTAAATTCAAACAGCACCATAGCAACATGTGCAAAGCTAACTTACAACACAACCCAGGCTTCCTGGTTAGTTTATAGGATACTATAATCCCCTCTGAGCAATTTCCCACAACACTCTCAGCCCTGGAATGACCACTAAAGGCCTCTTTGTAGCTGATCAGAACTATTTTGCCAGGTAAAATCTCTTCCTCCAGCCCCAGGCCAGGACCTGTGATGCTCACTGGACTGCATCTTTCTTGACACTGTTGCCATGTTCTAACCCCTGTTCACTACATATTTGTCAAACCCTCCCCCCAGGTGCCCAACTCGTACCTGAGGTGTATATGGCTTTTGAAAAAGCCAGAGACTATGACATGCTGAGCCTTGCAACTAGAAAACCATCTGAAGATTTCTCAGGAGGACTTGAGGCCTCTCCCACACTGTTTTGCTATGCAGGTGGTTGCCTAGCAATGGCTTTGGAAACTCTCTTCCAGTACAAACTCCTTGGCAAGCATGTAGGATATACCTAGATGGGAGGTTGGGTGAAAAGGGGGGAAATCTCCAGAATTTTGCATCTCTCCTTATGCCCTGGCCAGTGTTTGCTACTGTGGGATACTCCATGTGAGCCCAATGAACATCCTTCACTTGTTCAGCCACAGTGAGGCCAGGCCAAATGACAGGGAACAGAGCAGCCCAGTTCAGTTCAATGCATGTTTGATGGACTCCCTGTTATGAAAGGGAAAATGCAATTTGGGTTTGAAGAGGCTGGGCTCCAACCTTGCCCTGCAGGGTGACTTGGGAAGTCACCTAACCTCTTGCTCATGGCTGTATAATCAGATTTAGTAAGAGCCTCAAGTGGTGCCCAGAGGTTTGTTGGAGGGATGTGATGAAGATGGTATAGACGGCCCTAACTGCAGCACCTGGCCTACAGAGGATCCTCAATAGATGACTCACCTATCCGAATATGGACAGCATTCTGAAATATAACAAGGAACATTTGCTTTCACTCCTCTGAGAAGCCCTTATTCCAAAGTATAAGGGAGCTAGGGTAGGTAGGTAGGGGACAGCATTTGAACCCCTGTCAGTCCTGAAGTTGGTGGGAAGTGAAGTCAAAACTGTGCCACACTGACATTCCTTACTTACTGTTGGTGTTGGCAAGCAAACCAGGAGGATGCTCCAGTATGGAAAAACCTCATTGGTTTCCATTTTTTTATATTTTAACCTCATGGTTTTCAGTCCACATCAATCTGTGCCTCTTAGCCAGTCTCTCCAGCATGCTCACTCAAACTCCCTGTTGTCTTCGACTATCCCCAGAAACTTGCCTCTGAGTGGAAACCCGAAATCAGGCTCCCATCCGGCAGTGACCACGTCATGCTCAAATCCCTGGACTGGAACGCCGAGTATGAAGTATCTGTGGTAGCTGAGAATCAGCAAGGAAAATCCAAGGCAGCTCATTTTGTGTTCAAGACCTTAGCCCAGCCCACGGCCATCCCAGGTACAACCACCTCTGTTTTCTGTCTGTTTTCCTGCTTTGAATTAATGCACATGTGCCACGCCTCCTAATGCGCCTGAAAAACCCTGACAACTTGCTTGCTTACAGCCATCCTCATGACTGGTTGCTCATGCCAAGCTTAGTTTTGCCTTAGCCCCATCTGTGCAGTGGGTTGACATGTACCAGACTCCCCAGGAGAGTGTTGCCAAGCATCCTGGGGCAAAAGGTCCTATTTCATTTGGCCTTGAAATATCAATGCTAACCAATCTATGGGACTCCCTCAGACGGGAAATGCCCCAACCCCTGCCTTGCCTTGGTTGCTGGTTGAACAAGGATCCTTGTTGAGACTTTCTCTGCCATCTGCATTCTATACTAGGACCACATAACTGGTTTTATGCCGTTTATATATGACCCTTGCTTTTGCTGAACAACCATGGTCTAACTCTTCTCTATGGTGACCCCAAGAGAAGGAATAGATGGTGCCCAGTTAGCAACATGCTTATCTGTGAAGGACCTCTCTCCACTGTGCTAGAGATGAATTGAACGTCTTGGAACGGAGCAAGTGGAAAACTTAGATCCTGGGAAGCACCATCAATGGAAGGGCAGCCAGTCTGCTAGACCATGGTAGCAGCAGTGCTCCTAGGAGATGCAGATTCATCTATAGGATCCAGGACCAGCTCAAGTGTGGGAATAAAGTGAGAACTCTGATTGCTGGCCCAGGTACCCCATGCTCACTGCTGGTCCCCTGGTTAGGCAAATTCCCCCAAGAAGATTCAGCCACCACTTTGCCTTTCCAGAGCCAGCCAATTGCCAGCCACAGGCAGGAGAGGTGGCCATAGATCATATAGATGCACCCTGTTGGAGAAGGCCCTCTGTGCTCTAACATGTTCAGATGTGGTAGGAGGACAGCCTGGGGCAGGCCCATCATGTCTACCCTGTCTGGAGAACTTACTTAGTGATGAGCTGTTGTCAAGCTTGCTCTTCCCTGGGGAAAGCCAGGCCAGAAAGGGAATAGGCTGCCTGCCATGTAGGGTTATATGTGCCAAAGTGGGTAGCAACAGAAGGAGATCTTGGTGTGTGACTCTTTATGGTTGTGTGTGTGTGTGTGTGTGAGTGGGTGTATGTTGACTGGGGGGAGATGTTTGGGGCCTCCAGCCAGTTGGCAGGTGAAGGCTGAGCTGTAGACTAGACATGTCAATTGGTTGATTGCACTGTGGGGAGGGCTTTCTTGCTCAGTTTAGGACCCCAGTACTAGAAAGAGGTTTTTGGATGTGGCTACAGGAAGTTGCCCTCGTTGTATCTCAATAGAGCACCCAAATGGAGGTGGTCCTGCTTTTCCTCTGTCCCTTCTTTCCTGTGTTCTTTGGTTGGTTTTCCCTTGGAACTGAGAGTGTTACATGTGTCCGGATCCATGCTTTTGAGCATCTTAAGCTTCAGGGACTAGTGAGGCTTAAGTTAAGCCCTTTGCATCAGGCCATAGGCTAGTTCTTCCCCACAGTGAGACTTGACGGGCAGCATGCTTGGGCATGCTATGTTCCCAGGCTGGGCACTATCAGCCACTTCACCTTCTGGGTTTCCAGTGTGAGCATGTGAAATGCTAGAGAGTGCTCGACATGCGACAACCTTGAGAATATCATCCAGGCTCCCTCTTAAGCCAGACAGGGTTAGAAGGGCCTTATCTTGTCCACAGTGACTCTGGGACTGCTGTGCACCTACTGAAAGGAGACCTCTCTGGTTGGACTATCCTAGCCATTTTATTGGAATTCAAGAACAAAACCGCTTTGCATTGTAAGACTTAGATCTGTGGTCAAATTCTGTGATCCTCGGGCTGGTAGAAGGTGAGATAGATGTTCAGGACTCCACCAGCACAATGGTGGGGCTTGTGCAGTAGAAAGACAGGTCTACTTTGGCTCTTCAAAGACTGCCCCACCTCCCCAGTGCCATGGCTGTAGTGCAGCCACACGCTGCATCTCAGCCTGGACCAGCAAAGACCTAGACACAAGAAGGGCACACTTGTTGCTGCGCCTCAGAGGCTCCGTCTCAGTGAGAGGTAACATTCTCCTGACCTGACCCTGCTCCTCTACTGTGGAGGCCCCTGCTCTCTCACTTTAATTTCATTTGCTCGCTGGCCCCCACCCCCAGATTAACCCGCTATGCTGCTTCTGGCATCGCTGAGCTGCTGACCTGGCCTATGATGTTGATACAGCACTGAACTCTCCTAACGTTTGTCAGCCTAACTTACTAAGTTGAATTAACCTTGGATTCTTGTGTTTTCTATATTTGACCTATTTTTTCTTTCTTTTTTTATCTATTTTTTTCCTCTGTTTCTGTCTCTGCCTTCTCTCTCCTCCCCTCCCATACCCTCCCTGTGTCCGTCGTTACACTTGTCACCTTGGACGTCACTGGGACCTCCCCACTGCCACATTTATGTCTCAACAACCACCTATCCTCTGGGACCCATTGCTTGACCCCTGCAGCCACCTTGGGAGGAAGTTCTACCTCCTACACCTTGGTCTCATTGCTTTTCTCTGTGGTGACTCTTCTTTTGCTATGTTAGGAACTTGAAAACACATGCACGCACACACGCGCACACACACACACACACACAAAATTATAATTGCTTAAAAAGCCCAGTTCCTATGAAAAACGATCAGTTGTTCCCCTTTGAAAGATCCTGTCGGGCCTGCGGTTGCCCGGCCACAGCTACTGAGCAAGTGTTCTGTGTGAGCAAGGAAGGTCTTGGTGATTGGAATCAGATTTACCTCCTGAGATTTTGTCGTGTGGTGGAACTATTCTGTCACTTTGTATGGGGTCTTCCCCCTTCTTAAGAGCAGTAAAGAGAGAGAGCGAGAAAGAGAGGGAGAGAATTTGAGAGATTTGAGAGGTATTTCTTTCCATACTATTTTTCAAAGACAGCATTGTGCAAGGTTTATGGGGAGGTTTCCGCTATCCGTTACTTGTGTTTTTTGTTGTCCATAAATACAGCAGAGGAAGAATTCTAGGCTTCTAAAGCTTGGCTCAGATTGCTAAAGTCACCATATGTGCCCTTCACTCTAACACTGCTCCCTGCCCTCCACCTTTCAATAGGTAGTTAGCTTCGCTGGTGGTTAAGTATTTAAATACGCATGTTGTACTTAGGTATTTAAATCCCAAGTATTTAAGTACCCATGTGGTGCCTACCTGAGTGCTCTGCTGACATGATAGACAGATTAAATCCCTCTGTAGCCCGTGCAGTGGGAAAAGTAGAAATCGTCTCTTGTCCTGGAGCTGATGAGCATTCTGGAAGGTGCTGAAATGCTGGTGTTAGCCCGACATCTCCTGTTGTCTCGGTGAAAAAGGCCAAACTGTGATGTGCCCAATAGGAATGGGCTTTGGGATCTGACTCCCAATACAGCTCATTCTTCCACTGCATAGTAGGATGCTTCATATGAGCACAAAACCTCCAGGTCCTGGGTTCTGTGGTCCAGCCACAACCTACATCACCACCATAAGTGCAGTATACCATGCAGGTTGGAAGCATCCTATGTGAGTCAGTCACCCTGCCCACCTTCCCCCTACATGCTCCAAAGAGCACAAGGTAAGGGATTGAGGGGACATACTACCCTCTCCCACAGTGTTAATGCATTTGGGCAGTCTGCCTGTCTGCACTTCCAGAATGATCCAGCTTCCCTAATGGTCTCCCCAACACTTTTAAAATTATTATGAAGAGCCAGGAATTCCTGTCTGCTGTTGTGCAATTCATGCAGAAGAGGAAATGGGTGTGTCACGTCGGATGCATGAGACCCAAGGCTGAATACCAACCACTAGTGTCAGCGCGTGAACTTTGGGATGGACCTCCTAATGAATAAAAACGCCCTCCCCTCTCACGGCACCTGTCATTCTACCTATCTCATGTCTGAGCATCTACACAGATGTTTAATTTATGTTCTCTTTGGTTCTTTACCGATTTCATTTCTGTTGTTCCTTTTTAATGCTCAAAGACTAGCATTTCCCTTTGGGAATCCAAATGACCCTGAGTTGTGGTCTGCAGGCAAAGCCAACTCTGTTGCCAATATCCCCAGTGTTCAGCATAGATAGAGGCTTCACAGTGCTCAGCAGCTAAAACTGACAGTGCCTCTTGCTCAGCTCTGAACCTCTGCTCTGGACCCTTGGCATCTATGCACCAGCTCAGTGAAACAAGATGGTTCTTGGGCACAGGGCAATACAGCAGAGAAAAGAACATGGGGCTTTGGGGCCTGATATGAAAATCATAGGTCAGCTAAGGAAAGCTTCAGGGAGGGCAAGAGAGGTCCCACTGAGGTCCTCTTCTGATGGCCCTGGAGAGATGTCACATGCATTCACTCTAGGAGAGCTCGGAGTCTGCCTCTGCCTCATCACTGACCCACTCATAGGAGAGGGACGGTGTCAATATTTCTCAGGGGACCTTGGGAGATCAACGCTAAATTTCCAGAGCCCAAGCATGGTCCCGTACTCTTAGCAGACACAGGGCCCCACTGGAAAACCTTTGGGCTTATTCCAGCTCCATTGTAAAGGAGACAGCTTTAGTGTGCACTAGCCCCAGACAGATACTTGGTGCCTCTGTGAAGGCTAGGGCTCCTAGTCCAGCCAGGAGTCCCTAAGAGAGCAGCCCCCAGGTAGCCCCAAGGGAGTTCACCCCACCCCCTGCACTGTGAATCAGTACAGACCATATACCATCTGCCATGAGGGTTCTCTTCTCATTTTTAGAATATTTATACAGCAGGTTCAGATCATGTTTTTCTACTAATAAGAATGCTAACGTTGTTGTGTAGATAATCAGCAAGACTTTATGAAGTTTACACCTTTGCATTATTAAAGGATATAACAGTTCATGTTAACTCAACAGCGTGTTTTGATTTTCTTTGATATCTGTGTCCAACACAGTGCCCAAATTAAAAGCCTCTCCCTCCACCTCGTCTGTACTTGATAACAGATTCCCAGGAAAGACATTTAAAATTGGACCCCATACTTGACAAGAAAGAGAGTCCTAGGCACTTTCCCATGAAAATCTGTGTACCCTTCTAAGTGATCCTGAAGGGTTCATGTTGCCTGGGAATCCTCAGAAGACAATGAGAGAAGAATGAGCCTTTGCAAAACTGGGGAGGTAGTCACTGAAGATGAGGTCAGGAGTAGCACGCTCAGCCAGATGCAGAGCTCTCTAGCAAGGTCTTGTGGGTATGTATGTAGCAGCCATTTCTCCCCCTAACAGTACACACACACACACACACACACACACACACACACACACACACACACAC
>LOJH01000005.1:0-10521 GCA_001685095.1 Ellobius talpinus | reverse complement strand
AAGAGGCCTTCTTTATGTGCAAGACACCTAGGTGGGCTTACAAACAGCGGGCAAGAGGAAGATCATGGAGAAGACAGAAGTCTGAAAGGTTTTAGGGGTTTTTGTTCTGTTTTTGTTTATTGTTTGTTTATTTTTGCTTTTCTTTTTATGACCTATTCATAAGATGCGGGATCCAGACCTTGTCCCATTAGTTCTCCTGGACTAAACGATTCTGTGCCATCCACAAGGGATATGACTGTCTCCTGATTCCAGTACCCTTTTGTCTCTATTCTGGGCATTCCGGACTAGCATTGGAGTTTGTCCTTAGGAAGCACTCCAGTACGTGGGCAAGGCATCCTAGTAGGGACAGAAGATAGGCTACACAGGAATGAAGAACAGTGGCCAGGTGTGGTGGTGGACACCTTTAATCCCAGCTCTCAGGATGTGAGGGAAAAAGGATCAGAGCCCCTGAGCAGGGAGATCCTGTCTCGAAACTCTAACATTATTAATAGGAAAATGACAAACACACATGCAGTACTGCTTATCCTGAGTTGCACTTCCCTCCCCTTGTCTGGAGGGACGGCACAAGATGAGACTGGCAAGCTGCTGAAGCAGGCTTGGCAGCTGAAACAGTATAGTGAACTGACTGTGGAGACAGTTGGGCCCACTTTGCAAGTGCTGTTAGTTGTAATTCTTGCAGCCTGTTCAAGACCTGGGTGTCCTTGGTCCCTTGGGAACACAGGAAGCATCAGACAAGATCTAATGGTAGAATGTGTAGCATGAATAAAAACCCAGAGACAGATAATAAGGTTCAAGCTGAAGATCAGAAAAGCAAAACAGCCAAGCCACTAGAGCAGTCTTGCCTCTGCCAAGGCTAGGTGACTGCAGACTGAGCCCTGAGCCTCTGTCTCCTCCTGTTTTATATTCCCCTTTAGTGCTGAGATTAAAGGCGTGTGACTCCCTAGGACTGGGATTAAAGGTGTGAGCCACCACAACCTGGATCTGTCTCTGCATTGATCTTGTATAACCCAGGGTGGCCTTGAACTCACAGAGATCCATCTGCCTCTATCTCCCAAATCCTGGTATTAAAGGTGTATGAAATTACTGTCTAGCCTCTAGTGGCTTAGTTTTACCCTCTGATCTTCAGGCAAGCTTTATTTATGAAAACATCGATAAAATATCACTATAAGAATGGAATTGCACTTGAAGAATGAATGAATGAGAAGTGCCCATATGTCAGTCTGAGCCTATTGTCTCCACAAAGACGTCCATAGGCAGAACTCTGTTCAGGGTCTTGCTTCCCACAATACTGCTATATATAGGAGTCAGTGGGTCCCTCTCAGAAAACTGTTGTCAGTGGGGTCACACGGGGAACTCAGACAGGGTACCTCTGTGAGAGAATCTATAGGCCAAGGTCTTGGAGGACTGCCGATGGACACCAGGGGAGTTAGATAGAAAACCCAGCCAGAAGTAAGAGGCTGCGTAGTGTCTGGGTGTGAGAATGTGACTTGGTGAACATTTGTCCTGTGTGTGGGTATGACTGTCTGTGAGAATGTTCAAATCTGGGTAAGTCTACAGGTTTTCCTGAAGTCTGATCCCAGCATGTCTGGCTCCCATATGGTGAGTATTCCCAGACCCTTTGCCTTACCTGTGGGGCCTGGGGAGGCTGCTGTGTCTCAGGAGTTTCATGGATCACAGAAAGAAAGTAAAATGAGACCCCAGTTCCCTCAAAGTTAAAGTCACTTAGACTTACTTTTCAAGAGGGGAGAAGGTGTAGACTCATGTTGGACATCCCATTGGGCCTGACATCTCCCCAAGACCTAAGGCAGTCCTGGGAACCCCATATGGGACCCTGTCTATCACTCTGTCTAAACCCACAGTTTAGACATGACGTCAGGAGCCAGCAGCCACTGCCCGACTACACCAAAAAACCTTTTGCATTGGTCCAGAGACACAGAAGGGCCCTCCTAGATTCATCTACTCTAGGTGTCCTCAAACACTGCTTGTCTGGGCCCAGTCTACTTCCAGGGTTTATGAAGATCAGTTGAGCCTATGCCTTAGGGAGGAGGTTCAGGATTGGGGACAGTAATTAAGACACAGCTCACAATCCCCTCTCTTCATCTTAACTTGTGGGAGCCCCCAAACCCTGTCTTCTGGGTGAGATGAGGTCATCATGCCCCATCTAAAAAGTACAGAGAACCTCTTGTCTCTGCACCAGCCATAAGAAGGTACCACTGGTCACAAAGGCCTTGATTTTTTGCTCAGGGCCCTACTCCACCCCCAGGGACGGTTGTCCAGAGAGTTAGGGGTGCTCATAGCCAAGCCTGCTAACCACCAATCATCTCTTTCCTACTTAAGCCAACGGCAGCCCCACCACAGGCCTGAGCACCGGTGCCATCGTGGGCATCCTCATTGTCATCTTCGTCCTGCTCCTGGTGGTCATGGACATTACCTGCTACTTCCTGAACAAGTGTGGCCTGCTCATGTGCATTGCTGTTAACCTGTGTGGCAAAGCTGGGCCCGGAGCCAAGGGCAAAGACATGGAGGAGGGCAAGGCTGCTTTCTCGTGAGTGCAAACCCATCGGGTCGGTGAGGTCTAGGCTCCGCCCAGCCCAGGGCCTAGCACTGTGCTGTCTGACAGTGCCACAGTGCCGGGGTGACCTACCCTTTTAGCTTTATTGTTTCCCACATGAAAACTCTGAGTGGTTAAATTATCAAACCAAATCTCTCTAATAATGGGTTTAAGGCAAGGTGGGGTTACCAGTTTGAAAAGCAGCATCTTGGGTCCACCCTAGGTTCTAAAGTCTCATAAAGATTTGAAAATCCCTGAGGGAGGTCAAGAGAGGGGCTTGTCAGAATTAGCTATGATTGGAGAGGACCAGCATTGGAAGCATGCACTTCATCTCTCATCCATTTATTTCCTACTCATCCAATATTTATCTTGCAGCTACTGAAGGCAACACCCTGTATCCTGGCTGTAGGGTACCAAAAGGAGAAGAATGAATATAGATCCCTCTCTTCTTGGAGGGACACTCTATATATTCTTTCTCTCCTGCAGCATCTGTTAGCTAGTTAGCAGGAGATTTTGGAGTTGGTGGGTGAGTGGGCCTGTTATAGCAAGCTGAGAAAGGATGGAGTGAGAAGATGGAGTTGTTGAGCCCTCCCACATGCTGGAAACTGTGTATATACAGATATCTGTGTGTGTATGCATATGCATGCACATGGACCTGTGTATCACAGTTAAAATATGTGTATACATGCATACATATGTGTGCACATGGGTTTACATTGGAGATTTATCTGCACTGTGCTAAAAACTTTACATGAATGATCTCATTTTGTTCTCATAGGTAGGTGAGTTATACACTATTACTTATCCTAATTTATTGATGGGAGAACTGAGGTAGGGCTAATGACCTTATATACTCTGGGCTAGGCTGGTGCAGATAGGAATCTGCCACAGGCTGGACCCTGATATCCCTTGCTGCAGCTTCTTTTCCTAGACGTCTTCTCTCTGAAGCCACCCTGGGATCTAACCAGCAGAACTCTCTCCACAGGAAAGATGAATCCAAAGAACCCATCGTGGAGGTCCGAACAGAGGAGGAACGGACTCCAAACCATGATGGAGGGAAGCACACAGAGCCCAATGAGACCACACCGCTGACAGAGCCCGAGTATGTGGACTAGGAGGGACTGGCACCTCCTCAGTAGATTCCCCAATTCCACCTCATCACCCCATCCCAACCTTCCCTGCTTCTCACCATCGGCTCCTGGCTAAACATGGAAACCCGAACTCTGGAGCCCTCGGTCAGAAGACCTCTTGGCTGGACAATGTCTGAACCCACTCTCCTTGGAGAGAAGGCATTCTTGCTTCTCCTTGGGTCATGGTGGGTCCTTACCAGGCTCTTCTCATTAAGTGGGATTCCCAAGACTACTCCAAAATTCCACACATATTCTAGGAATTGCTTAAACTCATTGAGAAAAGGATTGGGCTTTTAATATCTTCTATGCTAGAAAAGTTGGGGGCCTGGTAAGGTTCCCTGGACCTCTTCTATTCAGAAATCTCAGATATCCTCAGGGGCTCTGACCAGCCATGGCTATCATGCCTGCTTGCCTATCAAGGATCTAATAGATTTGAAAGAAGCACTTCTCACAGGAACATGCATCTGTGGCTGGAAGAGCCCCTGACACATAGGAGCCATTTGGAGCACTGTTCTTCCTCATCTGGTCCTGTCCCTGCCTAGGAAGAGCTGTAAGATAACTGAACCCCATTTCTATGGGGCTCCAGAAACCTAGAGAGGTATATGATGGGTGTCAGCTGCCTTCCCTGGCGTGGAGATCCAGGATGGCACAAGAGAACACTAGAGAGATCTGCAGGAGATTGGAGCCCTGTATAGAGAGCTGACGGGGTGTCAGCATGGAGGAAGGCTAGCAGGTCCCTTTGAGACTTCCACGTTCTTTGTTGTCTCCTGTGTCCTCTTCTGCCCGCCTGGGGCGTGTACTTCCTCTTCGTCCTCGTTTCTCTGTGGGCCCACGTTCCTGCCCATGTATGGTTGCATGCCTACCCTCAGCTCCTCTCCTTGGTTCCTATCTAGCTTCTCTGTCATGTCTCAGCTTCATTGTCTATTCTCTTTCTACTTCCTGCCCTCCCCACAGGCTGCCTGCTGACACCACAGCCACTGTTGAGGACATGCTGCCTTCTGTCACCACCGTCACCACTAACTCTGACACTATCACCGAAACTTTTGCCACTGCTCAGAACAGCCCCACCAGTGAGACCACTACACTGACCTCCAGTATTGCCCCACCGGCCACAGCTGTGCCGGACTCTAATTCTGTGCCCACTGGTCAGGCCACCCCTTCCAAGGGGCCTGGTGTCACTGCCGCATCCTTGCCCCCAGCCTCGGCCCCAAAGGTTGCTCCTCTTGTTGACTTGAGCGATACCCCGACCTCAACTCCCTCTGCTAGCAATTTGTCCTCCACTGTCCTGGCTAACCAAGGAGCTGTACTCAGCCCTAGCACCCCTGCCAACGCGGGGGAGACCTCCAAGGTCCCTCCAGCCAATAAGCTGTCCCCTGCTCCAACCCCCACCCCAGCTGGGACGGCCAGCCCCTTAGCAGCAGTAGCTGCCCCTGCCACAGAAGCCCCCCAGGCCAAGCAGGAAGCCCCCAACACCAAAGGCCCGGACCCAGAGCCCACCCAGCCTGGCGCCGTGAAGAACCCACCTGAGGCAGCCACAGCCCCTGCTAGCCCGAAGAGCAAGGCTGCCTCCGTCAGCACCACAAACCCTTCCCAGGGCGAGGACTTAAAAATGGACGAAGGGAACTTCAAGACCCCAGATATTGACCTTGCAAAGGATGTTTTTGCAGCCCTGGGCTCTCCTGCTCCGGCCACTGGGGCCAGTGGACAAGCCTCTGAGCTTGCTCCTCCCACTGCAGACAGCGCGGTGCCGCCTGCACCAGCAAAGACCGAGTACGGCCTCTCTTTGTCTGCTGTCACTGGGTTGTGTCCTGTGGTGGTGTGTGTCTGTGTTGTGCTGTGTCCTCCTTGTTTGATGTGTCCTCAGCCTCTTGCAGGGCTTCTGTGAGGCAACTGTCAGTCAGGGGCCTGGAGTCAGGCAGGAGCAGGGGCAGGCAGTGGGATAGGCACTAAAAGGCTGCCGGCTCACTAATTAGGCCATGTTAATTATGTTTCATCCTCATAATCCTAGCCATGCTTCTGTTTTCCCCGGGGATGCCTTTGCAGTTGGGTCACTGGCGAGCAGAGCTTGAGAAGGCACTAAGATGGCTGAGGTGCCTTTCTCTGTCATCCCAGGCCCAGAGTGTGTGGGTGCTATCCAGGGCCAGGCCAAGGCCTCCTGAGAAAGGCACCGTTGTATTCAGGAAGAAAAGAGGTAGCCATGGTGAGGTGCGTGGGCAAGGAGGGTCCAGCCCACAGACAGCTCTGTCACACACTGGCTGCAAGGCCCACCCCCTACCCAAGACTCTCAGACGCTCAATGCCTGTCTCCAAGTTCAAGTTCTCAACCTTCCGATTTCTTAAGTGGGATGCTAAATGACAGTGGAATCATCTGATAGCTGCATTAGCTCTCATGTGGCTTTAGGCTGGACTCTGCCTTGTGAGACCTGTGGAGACAGAGGCATGCCTGGGCTTTTATAAAGGTTTATAAATGTGGCTGTCCCTTCCAGTCCCTTGCAACAAGCAGGCCCATTCTAGCCTCTTACCCTGGTAACCATATTTTCTCACCTGTTCAAGCCACCATCCTGAAACAGCTGGGGTGTAGGGTTGGGGGCAGCCAAAAGTGAGGTGGCTTATGATAGGGTTCCCTGGAACTGGTACCTGAAGCAGAACCTGGTACGTTCCACGTATACCAAACTGAGCTGCCAGCTTCTGCTTGTCAGGGTGAGAGAGAGAGGACCTTCTCTTCTCCTGCCCAGGGTTACCACAGGGCCCCTGGGGCGATCAAGGCAAGAGGAAGAAAGGACTGTTCTCTGACTAGAGCACCTCCACCTAGCTGCACCTCGAAATTGCCTGGTTGCTTTTAAAGTCATGACACCCAGGATTTCTGGGGACAAGCCCCAGGCATGAGTCATTTGGAGAACGCTGAGGTGATGTCAACCTGCACGCAAGGTTGGATGTCAGAACTGCAGCTGAAGCCCCCCAGATTGCGCGGGGAGAGGGGCAGTATTCACAGGGCAGTATACTGTGATCTCAGCTGCGCTGTTTGTGTTTCTCAGCAGGAAGGGTCCTGTAGAAGCAAAGTCCGAGTCCCAGGAGTCAGAAGCAAAGCCAGCACCACCTGAAGTCAAGACGGTCCCCAACGATGCCACACAAACAAAAGAGAATGAGAGCAAAGCATGATGGGTACCTAGCAACAAGCAAAGATCAAAATAAAAAGTGACACAGCAGCGGCTTCACCAGAGCATCCCCAAATCTCTCTCTCNCACACACACACACACACACACACACTCATTCCTCTAGTGTCTCTTGCCTTTAAAAAAACAGATAACATGGGATCGCCTTTTTATAGTTTTCTAGAAAGGGATCCTTTGTTGCACACTCACTTGTTAAAAAAAAATTAGACAAAAAGGTTAAACCCACAGCCAAACTAGGACACTCCGTTCCCTGAAACCATTTAAAAATCAAACAAAAGGACCCCAAATTAAGAATCTAGGAAGCTCAGAAAGAAGAAAAAAAATCTAGGTTCAGGAAGGCTTCAATTGGTGTTACCCAATTGGCACAGATCGGTTTCAGAAAAATGCTTCCAAGAGCTCAGACTAACCGAATGAACCAAGTTCGCAGCTTATTTTCAGTCAAGTCGGGACTCGGTAGAACCTCACAAAGAAGTTACGCTTTCCGTTCACTCTGTATTTGTTCGGTATGCAAAGTGCGGCACTCCAGTTCGCTGCTTCAGTTCCCATGTAGACTCCAGTGCCGTAGGAGGAATGCCAAATCGCAGCTCATTCCACTTCTTTTGCTTTTGTCCACTGTTTCTTTCCTTTCCCTTTCTTCCTCTCTTCCAACTTTGCTTTCCAGTGTTTACAAGTTGACAGATGTTTGACTTCGGTTTGATGTCCGTGTAAAATGACTGCCTTTTTGTTTTCCTTTGAGCAACAAGTAACCCCACAGAGGCAGGTAGAATCCTCCCAGGTTGCTTTTAGCACAGGGTGAAGGTTATAAACGACGATTGTTTACAGTGGGTCTACCCCCCACCCCCACCACCAATTCTGATTTATTGCAGTTTTTACCTGTGTCAAACTGGGGTGAAAGCCCTCTCCTTCTGGAATGATTTTGCCTCTTTTTTTTTCTGTTTCATTCTGTTGCTGTTTCTTAGCGGGAGAGGGGACCTTAGACCACTTTCGGATTAGCTGCCACCTGCCTGTGTCTGTGACACCGGACCTGCCTCCCAGGTGTCTGTACACCCTTCCTCTGAAGGACTCCTTTGGCTTTGTTGAATGAAGCAGAGAAGATTGTATAGTTGGGGCTGGTCTTGGTGAACACACTCTTTTTTTTTTTTACCCCCAAACACCCCCTTTTTTTGTAGAAAGCCAAATAAAATATATACATACCATTTCCTCTTGAGCCCAGCATCTAGATTTGAGCGGAAGAGCACGTGCGCTTCAGGGAAGTAGTGTCTCCTTTTGGAAATCTGTTGAAGGAAAGGGACATCGGCCTTCTGTTCGCTTAGGCAACATTTGTAAAAACAAATACTGTCTGGAGTTATAATCCAACTTTCCAAGTGGGGGGAAAATACCGAACCTTTCGGGGGGACGGGAGGGGAGACGGGGGAAGCCAGCCCTTTGTATAGACACTTTGCTTTTCGTTTTCATTCGACTTTAGAACCGCAAGCTTGTGCACTGTGGATGCGTGAATATTTTAGTGTGAAACGTGTTTTTTGTCATAGTATTGAAATAAAACTTCAACATAGTTTGGTTGTGGAAGGTATAGCAGATAGTTCAGAAAAAGAAAAAAATAAAGCTCTTCAGGCAACAAACCAGACACACAAGCGACCCGAAACGTCAAAAGGAATTGAAGCCTTTCAACAAAGGAAACGAAATACAGGTGATGCTGATGCAGAGGACACGAAAGCCAACAGACGTCCGTCCGACAGCACGGGTTCCTTTCCCAAGTACAAAGCAGCAAGCGGTTAGGGTGGCAGATGGCCTCTGTGACCCCTTGGTGGGCCACGCACCCTGGTGTTCTGACACTTCTGCAGCGTGACCGGTGGCGATGCTAGATTATAATTTCAAACTGTGAAAAATAATGGTCTTGTCATTTACTCAATGTGGGGTTATTTTGCATTTTCTCAGCTCCTGGGGACAGAAATTGGAGGAACCCAGAACACTCAGCCTGGCCCCTGTCACCCCAGGACCTGCCCAGATCCATAGTTAATAGGTCCTCAGGACGAGCTATGGGGAAGAAAGCTCTGAGGGCACACATTAGAATGGGAAGGGCGGGTCGTACCCAAGCCAGAGAGGTCCTAGTGGTGAGGGACAGACTCCTCTGGGCGTAACCCGTCCAGTGGAATCTGTTTCCCATGGTGTGAAGTCAGTGGCTTGAGCAGCTAGACTAAGGGCACACTGTGCCTCCTGGAACTGATGTATTTCACTCTGTGGTTCGACACATTGAGTTCAGTTCTGATGATTACGAAGAGACAGAACCACCCTATAATAACCTGGCCCAGGGTGACTGACCTCCTGAACACTGGCCCCACCATTCGCTGGACTCAGACAGCCCACACTTGGATCTGCCTCTCTCTTTACACATATGTTTGTCTCATCATGCATGAGTTTTCCTCTTTTTTTTAAAGCAGTAATCTCTCTAAAATGAAAGAGGGAGTTGGTGTATTTCCACATTCTTTTATCTGAAGAGATAAACACAGTTCATCTCCTGTGGGTTTTTTTTAAAGTTTTTGGAAGGAGGGATGGACTCACCAGTTTCAATGTTGATCTGTCGTATGTCTATGTGGCATACATATGTATCACACAAAGACCAGCATGGCCAAGTTCTGTGGAAAGGCCACCCAGGTGCCACGAGTGGGGTCTCCCAATCCTGAAGGGCCAAGGTGTATTCAATAGGGACTCTATGTTCTCACTTTTCTATGGACCCTCCCACGTCCCAGGGTCTCACCCTCAGCTGTCCGTCTGGATGGTGGTGGTCACACCTCCATTAACATCCTTACCCAGCATTCTGTACTTCGGGGGCCTTCTCTCTTGTTATAAAAGTTTTTACTGAGTGAAACATCAACACCACCTTTGTTTCCATTCTCACTGCTGTAAATACTGAGTACTAACTGAGAATTTTGACTTTGCATTCTGTCAGAATACTTGTGTTCAATAAAAACTGAAAGAAAAAAAAGCAGTTAGAGTCAAGCTTGGATTCTTTCTGTTGAGAGAGGGAGAGAGAGAGCCATGTTTGAATGAATGTGGGTATGCCTGTGTTCTAGTTTGGGGGTTTTTTGGTAGGTTGGTTGGTTGGTTTTAGGGTGGGGTTTGTGATTGCTTTTGTTTTAGGACTTAGTAAGCAATGTCATTGTGTCTTAGACCCATGCAATAACGGGTCTACAATCCTAGTATTCAGTAGGCTGAGGCAGAAGAATTGCCATGAATTTGAACTTGAATCTACATCATAATTTCTAGGTCAGCTGGGCTACAATGTAAGACCATGTCTCAAACAAAACAAAACAGAAAAAAACCCACATTTGTGTGCATGTGTGTGTGTAAAACTATCTTGAGTTCACACGGCTTGAATAGTGATTACGTTCCCTTTTCTTAACTTTTATCAGTTGGTAGAGGGTTCCAGTTTAAAGGTGCCAAACCTGAGATTCAAAAGGATTATTCAAATCCTGGTCCTGTCAATTCCTAGATGACCTTGGAAGAATTTTTTCATCTCCCAAGACTCAATTTTCTCTTTTCCCAGACAGGAAGTTGTAATATGAAGGGTCCTGCTCGTTGGGGTTTCCGTCCCGCCCAGTACCCCACAGCTGGCGAGCCCCAAAGAAAATCACACAGAGATCTCCATAAGATTATAAACTGATTGGCCC
>LOJH01000004.1:95824-128008 GCA_001685095.1 Ellobius talpinus | reverse complement strand
TTATTAACCAATGAAAGTAACACATAGACAGATGACCCTCCTCCATCACCCCCTGGCTTTTACTTTTTATTATTTTAAGACATAGCCATGTGTGCTGATCCGTGCCCATGCTCCAGGTGTTAGGGAGACCGAGGCAGGCAGATTCTAAGTTCTAGGTCAGCTTATGTTAAAAATGTTCATGGCTAACTTGGACTACTTAGTGAGACTGACTCAGAAAGCCCCCTTTCCTTGCCCCCAGGAAAGACATAAATGATGGTAAGAGTAAATTTATTTTTTAACTGAGGCCACTGTGTGGCATAGAAACAAACATGGAATTTAGATCAGAAAGTCTGAGTTCAAGTCCTATAGTCGTAATTACTTACCTAAATATTTTTGAAACCAAGTTACTTCTGAACCTATTGCTTTTACATATAATGAAATTCATAAATTCATTTATGAGATTGTTTTGAAGATCAGCAAAATAATCTGAATGGAGGCAACCAATTATGAGCTACATAATGGTTAGTAAAATTCTGATGATGATGTAATTTTTTTACTGTTTTTATATCGCTTCCTTTCATGACATCTTTGTTTTGTTCATTAATAATGCATACCTCACTTCCTTTTGGATGCGAGACTTCAGAAAGCCCTTAGAACTCGTGGGAGTGAAGCAATCTAGTTTTTGTCTAAGCTGATCTCTTTCCTAACTTCCCAAGATAAAAAAAAAACATTTGACACAGGAGTAGGATGTGAAATGACTCCCTCTTCTAGGTCACTCTGCTGGGTCATGGCCTAGTTCTGTCTTGATCTCAAGTTGGGACATAAGCCTAAAGTACCTCATAATCCCTGGGTTTGTTGATTGATTTACTCTCTCTCCTGCCTTTTGTAGGTTTATCAGTGTTCTCCAGGACTCGCCCTCTTCTTTTTATGGGCGTGCAGTGAGAACCTTTTTTCTGTTTCTTGTCTCCCCCTCTCACCCCCAGTCTCAAGATTAGAACTAAACAAGGAAATGGAAGTCCATGTTGTTAACGTGTAAATATTTGAATGGGGAAGTATGAATGTTGATCTTTTTGTTATTTAAAACTAAGATGTATATAATGCTAGCAATAGTAGTTGCAGTTATTTCTTCTTCCATGTTCCAGTTATTGTGTCATGAGCTTACAAAAGATCTTAAACCTTACAGGACTCCTATGTGTTATTTCTTTTTATAAACGAGGACACTGAAATATCTGGCAGTAAGAAAGCTATCAAATGTCACACAACTAGTAAATGACAAATGTCTAAGTCTGTGTGGCCAGTTTTCTCAAGCAGTATATTATGTTTCAGGAAAGAGAGAAAGCTGGAATTGAGTTTTAGAAAATCAAGTACTATTATATAAATAAATATGTTATGGACTTAAGTTTTTATATTATATTTGAATGTATATGAACCCATGGGAGCCATTGTTAATGGCATGTGTAGCCTTACCTAATTTTCCACAGTTTTCATTTACTTGTTCTAGTGAACATTCATAAAGATTATACATTTCTTAGACTTAGTGCTAGGTATAGTATAGGACAGTAAACGAGGCAAAGGTAAGTTTTTATGGTAGAGTGAGGAAAGCAGGAAACAAAATCAATTAGTCTCTTGTCACATGAAAAAGTACTCTAAAATTAAAATACCAGAGGGATGAAGGGCTGGGATGATGTTTCGAAATGGGACAGTTATCAGGGAAGATCTGTCACCCACTAAGCAGAGTAAAATCACTGTGAA
This sequence comes from Ellobius talpinus, assembly GCA_001685095.1. Lineage (NCBI taxonomy): Eukaryota > Metazoa > Chordata > Mammalia > Rodentia > Cricetidae > Ellobius > Ellobius talpinus. Next base: position 126,277 of record LOJH01000004.1, on the reverse strand, counting down.
TGTTTTGTTTTGTCTCCAGTATATTACGCATGGTCACAGAATGTTTTTACATAAGACAGAGATTTGCTAGATGTTCTTTTTTTATGATACCACAAGTGAGGTTTTTGAAATAGTAGCTGAACCTTCTTTTGAAGACATGGTCTTGCTCTGTAGCCCAGCCTGGCCTTAAACTTGTAGTTCTTCCTCAGCTTCCTAAATGCTGTAATTCACCTGGATTTGAACAGTGTTTTTATTTTATTTTACTTTGAACTTTTTTTTCTTTTTTAATTTCCTAATCTGTTCCAACTCAGTCTCTGCAGTCTGACTTTCACTCCCGTTGTTGACTTGATACTGCTTTCTGGTATGACTTGTGATTTCCTAATTTTCCTAATCTCACAGGTTTCCATTTTTCTGATATTCATGATTAGTTTACTGGTGCACTTTGGTCTGATAGTTTTTTCTTGCTTTTTCCCCACCTTTAAAGAATTTCTCTCTCTCTCTCTCTCTCTCTCTCTCTCTCTCTCTCTGTGTTTGTGTGTAAAAATTGTGCATGGGGATATTTGTGCCTGTCTGTATGAGTGTCTGTGTGTGTCATGTGCCCACAGATGGTGTTGGATCCCCTGGACTTGGAGTTACAGGTGTATCTCTGATTTTGAGGCCAGCCTATTCTACGGAGCTAGTTCCAGAATAGCCAGGGCATTTGTCATGAGAAGTAACAATGGTATCTTTCACTGACTCTGATGGAGTAAACTTGAATGAGTGGTTGAGTGGATTAGGAAGTCACTTTTTCTTGTTTTGACTAAAGGAATTCTAATAGACCTAATTTTTTTTTTTTGGTGAGAAGGAAAAATGTGTCAAATTTGTTTATGGTATGTGACTGACAGTAGTATTTAGCAAAACAGATAATTTAGCAATGTCCTTTGTTTGTGTATTTTTCTTGTGTGTGTTGTGTGTGTACACATATAAAGATATATGCATGGCATATATATGTATGTATATGTGTTTGTGTGTGCATGTGTGCATATTCATGTGGAAGCCAGAGGGAACAGTCTTGGGTGTTGTTCCTCAGGTACCATCAACCTTTTAGAATTTGAGGTAGTGTCTCTCACTGGTCTGGAACTCACCAAGTAGGCTAGGCTGACTGACTAGAGAGCCCAAGGTTTTCCCTGTCTTTATCACTCTGCAGTGGGATTACAAGTGCACACTCCCATGCCCGTCTGTTTTCTTAATGCAGGTTTTCAGGATCAAACTCAAGTCTTCAGGTTTGCAAGGCAAGCACTTTACTGACTGAGCTCTATGCTCATAGTCCCTGCAGTCTTATTATTAATATACATTGTTAATTGGTTAGTTATACTATAGCTAATTAACCATTTCCTTCTAAATTCAGAGTTTGATTGTTTGCACTTTTTTACTTTTAAAATTGCTAGGATTATAATTGAATTTACACTACTAGAGATTGAACCCAAGGTCTCCATGCATGCCAGTCAAGTACTGTATCACTTAATCATGCCCCCATGTGCTGGCTAATTTTCTGTAGGCTGTACACAAGCTAAGATCATCTGGGAAAAGGAAACCTCAATTTATAAAATACCTTTATCAGATTGGCCTGCAGGCAAGCCTGTGGATCATTTTCTTGATTAATGATTAGTGTGGGAGGGCTCACCCCACTATGGATATGGATCATCCTGGATTGTATAAGAAAGCAACCTGATCAAGTCATGGGGAACAAGCCAGTAAGCAGCATTCCTCTAGAACCAGTTCCTGCCTCAGGTTCCTCAATGATGGACTATGGTTGAGATGTGTGAGCTAAATAAATCCTTTCCTCCCCAAGTTGCTTTTGATCACAGTCTTTCACAGCAGTGGAAAACAAACCAGAACACCTCCATCTTTTTTCTTTTTCTTTTTGGACAGGGTTTAGTCTTGAACTCACTCTGTAGCATAGCCCCAAGAGTGAGGGGCAAGAGAGAGGGGCCAAGGGAGTGTATATCTCAAAGAAATAGTAGGGTTATAAGGGAATGGGAAGCCCATGAGCTGGAGACATTTAGGGTAAAGGCAGGGTGAGAAGAGCCAGGATGCCAGGATGCCAGCATGGACTGTGAAATGTGTAACAGGTAATTGTAATCCTGAGGGAGCCTGGAGGCCAGCATGCCCTTTGGTCTGCTGATAGGTCACAGATAGCCATTTGTTTTGAATTTCTTTTGGACCTGACATCTGGTAGCTGAGATTATTATAGGCCAATGTTGGAATTATTTTTAAGCACATTTTTTAAGCTTTTTAAAAAAATATTTATTTATTTATTATGTACACAATATTCTGTCTGTGTGCATGCCTGCAGGCCAGAAGAGGGCAGCAGACCTCTTTACAGATGGTTGTGAGCCACCATGTGGCTGTCGGGAATTGAACTCAGGATCTTTGGAAAGCAGGCAATGCTCTTAACCACTGAGCCATCTCTCCAGCCCCCTTAAGCACATTTTCAAATGTGTATATATATATATATTTTTTCCCTTGGGGTATGTAATCCTGAAATGAAACTTGAGCCTTTTAAGAGAGAAAGAAGAGAAGATGGTATGAGTGTTTTAGAAGAAGCAGCCTGCACAGCATTCTAAAGGACAACTAGGCGGAAGAGTTTATTCACAGGAAGTAAGGAATGAGAATATACAAAAAGGAAGACAAGTCAATATTAGATTGTCAAAGTCTTGAGTACCACTTCATGAAATTTGAGATTTGCTTTGGCAGTAATAATTTTTTCAAAGTTTTTGAGATGAAGTATGATAGGATGAAAACTTAGTCGATTAATCCCAAAACGCTGCGCATAGTCATTTAGACTGGGGACAGCGAGACCAGTTAGGGTCGTAGACTGCCAGGACAGGAGCTTCAGATTGCACAGTAAGGTATCACCTGTGATGAGTGGGAGAAAGAAATTGGTGGTTTTGCCTCATAGAGATGGAGGATGAATTAGAACAAAGTGTAATGGCACATACACGGTGAACATGGTGTAGTGAAGCCCATATTTTGTATGCTAACATAAGTTGTTTATAGCTGGATTTTATCTGCTCTAGTAAGATGTTTTGTGTAACCGGGCAGTGATAACACACGCCTTTAATCCCAGCGCTCGGGAGGCAGAGACAGGTGGATCCCTGTGAGTTCAGCCTGGTCTACAGAGCTAGTTCCAGGACAGGCTCCAAAACTACAGAGAAACCCTGTCTCGAAAAACCAAAAAAAAAAAAAGATGTTTTGTATAGATTCAAAATAGTAGGCAAGTGACATAAACTGGATTTTTTTCTGTTAGCTTATGTATAATAAGAAATTGTATGGATAATTTAGAGTTGACTATCAATATTCTTCTAATACCTGTGCTTTCTCAAGGCACTAATACTACAATGTAGAGGGAACTAATCTAAGTAATATTCATAATAAATTGCAGCTGTCTCCTCATTCATCAGCTAGGGAATTCCAATTTCTATTTGTGGTAAAATTCTTCTGTCATATAAACTTTGAAACCTTTTGATAGGTATTTTTCATATTTGAAGTTATACAATAATGCCATCATGAGGTAGATTACAAACTGAGTAGTTTTTTTCCCCTGGATACTTACATTTTGTACTAATTAATATTTTACAAATATGTAGTTTCCTTCCCTCAAACTTTCCTTGAAAATTATAAATCATATGGAAGAACAAAAGAATATGAACATATTTTACTTATCTTGTTTTCAAATTTTTGTCAGATTTTTTTATGCAAATTTTTGCTCAATAATTTTAAAGTAAATTACAGATAGTGAAATATATTACTTTAAATATTTATTTATTCTATTATTCTAATGCTAAGCATAAGACATTTCTGATATTTTCAATACTACTAATGCAACTAGGAAAATCAATGATTTCAAAATATCATTTCAAAATGTCCAATCTATATTAAAAGTTCCAAGGACATCTTAAAGCCACTTTATTAAAACAGGATTTAGTCAAGTATAACTGCGTTTAGTTGTTGCCTCTTTATTAATTTAGTCTCGAATGACTTGTTAGACTTGTAAGTAAGCAGACCAGTTTTCCTATATAATTCCTTATGTTTTTGATTTGATTGTTTCCCCCTTATGAGGTTTACACATTCCTCACCTGTTCCCGGTTTTCTTATAAGCTGAAAGCTAGGTCTTTAGTAGTTGGACTGTAGCCACACCTTTAGAGACTATATTTTCTTACCAGCGTCTTCTTCCCTCCCCTCTCCCTCTTTTCCTCCCTTCTGCTTGATATATAGACCAGGCTGGCCAGGAACTCACAAGATCTGCTTGCTTCTGCCTCCCGAGTGCTGAGATTAAAAGCATGTGTCCCAACGTAGGGTGTTTTTTACTGTCTTAAGTAGATTGGGTGGTTAAGTGTTTGAGTGCTGAGATAGATATTCTGGTAACCCTTAGAAATATAGTTTTTAGCAAACTGGAAGGAAGTCTGCATGGATGAGCTATTTCCTGTGCCTCGTAGTTTGGTATTTCTGTTTCTTGTTTACAACTCTTTAAAAAAGAGATTTATTTTATGTACATGAGTGTTTTGCCTTCATGTCTGTCTGTGTACTATGTGCAATACCTGTAGAGACCAGAAGAGGGTGTTGGGTCTTCTGGAATCAGAGTCACAGATGGTTATGAGCTGCCGTGGCTACTGGGAGGTGAACCCAGGTCCTTTGCAAATGCAGCCAGAACTCATAACCACAGAGCCATATCTCCAGACCCTATTTCCAATTCTTTTCCATTTGCTAGGTTTCCACCTTGTTTTTCTTTTAATTTGTTATAGCACATAATTTTGGGGGCCTTGTTAAATTTATCTCAAGTATAGGACAACTTTAATTAGATAATCTCTAAACATTTCAAAACAATCAAGTAGTACTTGTTATTTGACCCTGAGTTGTAATATTGTTTCATTTATAGTTTTTCCTAATGATTTTATGTTAATTACTGCATTTGTTATATAATAAGAATATTACATAATTATAATAGCTAATCTGTGAACACTAACATTGAGATTGCATTAAACTTTACATGTATATATGCCCACAATTTTTCAGATGTATTTGAGATGTAGTCCTTTTCATCTATTTTATAGATGAGAAAAGGTACACACAGGATAAAGAATTTCATAGGGTTTTCCTCTTGGTGACTGAAGACAAGATCCAAATCCAGCAAAATGGATTTAAAACTTAGACATTCTAGCTATTTTGGTAGTGTGTCATTATTGTAGTCTTGTTGAATGAATGGCATGTCTCATCTTTAATATTTTGTTTACAGATTATTAAATATTTGTACTTTTAATAAAAGATTAAGTAAGAATGCTCATCTGTGGGATTTTTTTCCAAACAAGGAAAAGTTTCTTAGAGAACTGTTCTGAACAACTTACATAATTTGCCACAGATATTCAAATGTTTATACTTGGAGGGCTTTTGAAAAAAATGCTCCTGGTTTTGAAAGACTATTTGTGATGTGTATTATATCTATAGATAGATTTTGTTTGTATTGTTAATTATGATTTGTGTCTTATTTTAGTCGAGTGGTGGTTTTATGCAATGGCTTCAAGCCACAGATCTTCTCCAGTGCCTCAAGGAAGCAGCGGTGATGTTTTCTTTAGGAAAGAGGTAGATCCAGCAAAACACATTCGACCTGTGCAGTCACTGCCAGATGTGTGTCCTAAGGAACCCACAGGTAATTTTTCTGATGATTTGTGTTATATTTTCAAAGTGTAGTCATGTTTCATATATTTAACCTCAAATTCTATAATGCTAAAACCCAAACTATATAGTAGATTGGAAAATTGGAATATAATTTTTCACTCATTCCCATTAAAGGGGTTAGCTTTATAAATAAATGGAAAATTATTGAAAATTGAGATGCAGATTGAAAGCTAGTTAAAATGTAGTATAACCATTATTTGATTTTATTATTTGTAGGTCTCATTATTTGCAGATTCTGTATTTAAAAATATCCTTATTTCCTACAGTGTGTTAAACCCCAATATTAAATATTTGTTTTACTTTGGTGGTATTTGTAGATGTGTGCAGAGCAGTAAAAAAGAACTGAGCTGCCTAACACAGTATTCCCAGTGTGAGTGCTTAAAGTTCTTGTTTCTGCTCCTGGCATCAAATATTCTTTGTGCAGCCTGCTTCATGTCAGTGCATTTTTGCTTTTTTGTTGGAGCTGTTGCTGTTTAAAATGACCTGTACTAGTACCGAGCTGCTGTCTAGTGTGACTAAACACTGCTTTACGGAGAAAACATGTAGAAAGCTTCATGCAAGCACTGCTTATAATGTTGACAGTCATGAAATCTGTATTATAATGACCGATGGATAGGAAATAATGTCTTTACACAGAAACAAAAGCAGATAGGTGTATATATTTACTGACTGATGAGAATGTTATGACCCCAGGAGCAGTAATTTACTGTTTGCTAGTTAGGTGTTCACAGAACTTTATATAACAGATCTGTAAATAATGAGAATTATTGTAAATTGTGTTTTCCTTTATGATTAATACTTTATCAGCATTGTGTCACGTAATTAAAAGCTGAACAAAGAGCATTTAAATGATGAGTGCCTGCCATAATATAATAGGAAAAAAGGTATATCTTTAAACTGAGGTATTTTTAGTTTTGGAAAAAGGAAAAATTGTAACTAAAGAAATTAATTAATGAAAGGATTTTGCTTAATGTGCTCCCATTTGGGAGTTTGTAACCCTCAAATTCTACATGTCTTTTATGCTTCTTATTCCTTTGATGATTGATGCTGGATGATGAGGGTTATTTAATTGACTTTTATTAATAATTTACCATGGAGAAAAACTTTGGTTGTCTATAAAATGGACTATAAGCACTTTTATTTTTCTAGGATATGCTTGCAAGCTTAGAGCCAACTTTACAGAGGTCTCTTGTTTACTTTTGCAGGTGATTCAAATAGTTTATGTGTTGCCCCATCTCTAGTTACAGATCAGCATAGATGGACTGTATATCATTCCAAAGTAAATCTCCCAGCAGCGTTAAATGATCCTACATTAGCAAAAAGAGAATCTGACTTCTTCACAAAAACATGGGGATTGGACTTTGTGGACACTGAAGTCACACCTTCATTCTACCTCCCACAGATCAGCAAGGAACATTTTATAGCATATCAGCAGGAGGTCTCTCAGGTAACATCTAATCTTGAATTTAGTAGTACTCAAGTCAAAAGTAAAAGATTTTTAGTTTGATTCATGTAGATCTTTGAAGTCATAGTATTCTTTTTTCATGTTTTTTTTTTTAAATTATACAAATTCTGTTGTCTGGGTTGTGTTTCTTTAGATACATTTTAATAGATTTATTTTCCTTTCTTTTGTAGTGGTTTTTCAGAATTACAGATATTAGTGTTAAGATTCAGTGGGACCTACCCTACCTGCCAAGGAGAAGTAGATGTAAGAGTTTCATAAAGCTCAGATGATCTTTGAGATTTAGGGAATTAGTAGGTTAGGGTGCAAGAGGGAGAAGGCAAGCCAGGTGAGAGGAGAGGTAGGGCTCATGATGTCTGACTCTGGAGGAGTAGGTATGAGCTAGAACAGTAAAACATGTCCTTTGAGTGGGCTTCATGGATAAGACTGTCTGCTATTCAGAAAATAGCCCTGGGCCTTTGGATTCCAAATAGTGGAACAGTACCTATTACTGCTTGTATAGGCCACTGCAGAGAACTGTGCCTGATGTTGGAGAGAAGAACAACATTGAGATAGAGATGCGGTTCCTCCAAAGACTGTGAAACTCATCTTTGGCTGGCCAGGAGCCGGTGTTAAACAGCTGTGGAAACAGACAAGTACATGGATTCATGTGGAGTGAATGCCTCTTATCAGTAATTTGCTTGTTCAGGTGTGCAAGGCCAAAGCCACAGTCTATCAGAGTCTGACAAAGAGCATGCCACTGTTTAGAAGCTCTGAATTCTTCAGAGATTTGTGGGCAGAATCAGATGGAGAGGCCATAAGATGGTTCATTCTCTCTGTAAGGCTCCTGAAACCAAAATTTCCTGTGACAGAGAATTAAGAGGGAACTTTACTACTATCAAGATTTATACACATCTCAGGAATACAGAGGCCATTGCAGCAGACAAGCATCTGAAATGGGGGGCAGTTTCAGAAGATGAACAGCTTTAAAGTGAATTGTTCATTCATGCAGAAGTCAGGGTCTAGTGTAAGCAGCCAGTCAGTATGGAAAGATGAAGTGACAGAGCCAAGCAAAGCTGGAGAAGTTTTGTGGAAAATTGTTTTAGCACGAGGCAGGTCGTACTTCCAGAGTTTCTTCCCTGCATGTAAGGGGTGATGCTGCTGTTGTAAGAACAAAAGGGGGGCTGGGCGGTAGTGATGCACGCCTTTAATCCCAGCACTCAGGAGGCAGAGGCAAGCGGATTTCTGTGAGTTTGAGGGCCAGCCTGGTCTACAAGAGCTAGTTCCAAAGCTACAGAGAAACCCTGTCTCAAAAAAAAAAAAGAACCAAAGGGGATCCTGAGATAAACCTAACAATGACATCTTCCTGAAGTCGAGCCCATACCAGTTCAGAGGCTTCTGTATTTGGAAATCCCAGTTGTGACTTCAGTGCCCAATTGTCTGGCTTTCTGTTTTTAACATTCTAACAACTTCTGGATCCAAATTGTCGGCTCCACAGTCTACAGTTGGATAAGCTTTCAATAAGATGACTATGACCATGAGAATATTCTGTCTGAAGATTTGGCTGGGCGTGCAAAAGATGCTGTAGCAATATCCTTGTGTATAAATCTTTCCTGGGGTGGAGCTTGTATTTTGACACCTTGTGCTTTTATTTGTTGACTTTGGAGACAATAAGGATTGCCCACCTAAAGACCTCTTGGGAATGGTTTCCTAAGCTTTCTGTTTCAAGCAATAGAGTTATCCTTTTAGGTGAATAATGTACGTGAAGAGGGAGCTTTGGATGAGTTTGGCAGCCCCATTGTGCTGATCAGAGCCCCTGTTGTGGCCAAGACCTCTAGGTATGTCCAGACTGGAATCTAAGCTTAGGCAAAGATCTACTTATCTGATCCACTTATAAGATCTACTTATGTAATAGCAGTAACAGGAAGATACTTTATATTGTGTTAGAATTAGTTTGTAAAAGATGTACAGTTGAACTTCTTGAGGACATTGAAGGCAATGAATCTGTCCTAGACATGTTCAAGGCAGAGCCACAGAAACTGATTCTCTCTTGCCAGCGTGCTCACTGAGACAAAAACTTCACATATGCTACCCTGCCTCAGCTTACTGCATCCTATTCTGGTGATGATAGTCATGAAAGATGGTGACTCACTCTGAGATCTGAGCATTAATTGTTGGATCTTCTTTGTTATGATTTGTTAGAGGATTTGGTGCTAGAAGTGGGGAGTCTATACAGGAGGAGATTCCATTGTCCCTTACTATACACACATTTGGCTTCCTGTAGACCAAATCCATTTTCTCCTTCCATTGGCTTCTAGAGAGAGTATGAGGCCAAGAGAGACACACATCTTCCCTTTCACTCATCTGTCTCCTAGTGTTGACTACTGCTGTGGAACCCTCAGGCTTTTCCGTAGCGGGCTCTGACCATGAGAACATTATCGCTGCTCTGTGTTTTTGAGGTTGGGATACTGTCAGGTTTAGGCATTGGAGGTGGTGGTTCTACATGTCTAACTGACTTCATCAGTGACTGTAGTTATAGAAAGTGTTGGTGGACTTCAAAGACCACAGTTGAGCTAGAAGAGAAAGACAAAAATCAGCATAAATATATTAAAATTTGGGGAGGTGGAAAGAGAATATCACTTTCCATTCTCAATTAATTGCTGATGTTTTGTTTTTTGAGACAAGGTCTTATTCTAGCCCTAGCTGGCTTGGATCTCACTATGTAGACCAGACTGACCTCAAATCCAGAAATCTGCCACTTTTGCCTGTGGGAGTGCATTACCATACTTGACAGGAGACAGGTTTGAAACAATGTTCCAGATATTTCTTTATGAATTTTATTTTAAATACAAGTAGAAAAAGGAGAGATTCAACTCAGGAAATGTTGTAAATTGCTAGTATAGTCCCCCTTCCCCATCCCAGACGCTTGAGAGAAAAAGAACATGTACAGTTATGCTTAAATCATTTGGGAGATTGTTTGTAATAAAGTTCCCAAGAAAAATATCCAGAGTAGAACTTTTCCCATGTCTTCAGTTTACTGCAACAGAGCATCCCACCTTCAGCAGACACCTTTACTGTATCCAAATAAATGTTCAATTCAGCCTTCTCCTTCTCCTCCTCCACTATTTCTGTTTGTTTTGAGACAGGGTCTCACTCTGTAGCCCTGGCTGGCCTGGAACTTGCTATATAGATCAGGCTGACCTCAAAGTTTCAGAGCAAACTTACAGAACACTGCCTGCCTATGTGCCTTGAGTACCGAGGTTGATCCACATCCATCTCAGTAAATTGCTCTTTCCGAAAGCAAGAATTGAACACAGAGTTTGAAATGGCCTATTACTTACTTTTAACTTAGCAAGTGACTATTATTAATATCCCAATTACCAGTTCAGTCTTTAAAAAGGTCAAATGACACAGTGGGAAATATGTATATACTAACAAAGGCTGACTCTACTTTGTGTCTGTGTGTATGCTGAACTCTCACCTCACTGTTGTCCAACTGGCCTCAACTGGTCTTTCCACCTCAGCCTCTTTAGTAAGTGGGATTATAGGTATGAGCTATTACCTAACTCAATATGTATTTATATTTTAATAATTGCTGCTTTTAATATTTTTAAATTTAATTTAAATATAACTGATTTTATTTCAGTTATTTACTTTGTTGATTTTGCGGAAATAGGATGAATATGGCTATATTACTGATATTTAATTTGTATAATGTCTGATTAGTAAACAGTATTCTCAAGTATTTTTTATGTAGAACCTACAAATTGCAAGTTGAAATGAAGAGGTGCTACTGTGTATTGTTAGTGTGATAGAAATCTAAATCACTGACAGAACCAGTGCTGGCACGGATGTGGAGCAATAGAAGCTCTCATTCATTGCTGGTGGGAATACAGAGTAGAATAGGCACTTTGCCAAACGATCTGTAAATAACTGGCAGAATACTCCTAGAACTTAGAACACTATACGCTGTGTTTCCCTGCCTTCACGTTCCACTCGCCCATGTGTCTTTTTTAAAGCCGTTCTTGAAAAGAAAGAAAAGAAACTTTTATTATTTTGTTGTGTGGGTAGAATCCAGTGCTTTACATAAGCTAGGCCAAGTGCCTACTACTGAGCTGTATCTCTATCCCTCCATAGTGGTATATGGTTCGGTTTTTAATTTGTATTTAAGTTCAGAAGCCAGTGATTATATTAAGTTTCAGGGGTAATTTGGTATAATTATGTTGTAAAACATGTTGATGTTTTGAATAATCATATTTCCACATAGCATTGCTTATTATTCATTGTATTTTAATTAGAGAGAGAAGATTCATGAGAGATGCAAGAATATTTGTCCTCCTAAAGATACCTTTGACAGGACTCTTTTACATATTCATGGTAAGTATATATGCCACTCATAGATAATAAGCACAGCTCAACTATAAAGAACAAATTGTTAATGTTGAAACTTTGTTTCCTATCATATGTACAGTTTTTCTTTTTCGTAAATTGTGTATTTTTGTGTTACTGGGGATTAAAACCTGGGCCTTGTGTTTGCTAGGCTGTATTCCTAGCTTTTATTTCTAGTAAATAGTTTTACAGTTTAAAGCCATAATCTTTTTTACAAAGTTTCTTGGAGAATGAGCATGACTGAGATAGTATAATCCTTCAGTTTGACAAATATTTAATTTCTTGGTGCTTGGTGCATTGCTTGTTGCTTAAAAATAATAGAGTAAGAAATTGTCTTAGCTTTCAATGAATTTAAGGAAATAAACCAATATTTGCAGAACTATGTATTAGTCACTTTAGCTTTATAAGATTGCACACACATCCTTTCTTGCTAAGCTTAAGAAAGGGACCCATAATTGATGATTGTGACCTGTGTTTTAGATTAGCTAGTGTGAAACATGTATTTGGTAGGGCTTATGTATTTCCTAGGAATGAATATGAACACACACACACATGAACAGTATATACAAATCATAAAGTCAGAGAGAACAAAGCATGTCGAGATTTGCAAGCCTCTCACATGTTGGTTCTACTGGGAGTAAGAAATGAAGTGAAAGGACAGGCAAAAGGTCAGGTCACAGAGATTTTTGTATGTCTTGCTCAGGAATTTTACTCTTTCTATAGGCAATATAGAACTATAAAATATTTTTAGCCAGACATGGTTAGATTTACAGTTGTAAATTTCCTAATGAAAATAGTTAATAATAAGATATTATTTGATGGTCAGACTTTAGACAAGAAGATAATTGGAGGCTCGTATGGTAATATAGGTAAGAAATGATGTGGCCCCAGGATAGAGTGGAAATAGGGAAGAAATGAGAACAGAAAGCCAAGCAGCCTAGGCACAGGTCTTCATGGTCAGTCAGCGTGGTAACGGAGTAAGATGTCAGTGATAATTCCTGTATTTCAGGCTTGGGCAGCTGTCTACATGAGGAGTCCGAACAATTCAGGGAGAGAGGCAGGAAGGATTGTGGAAGAGGTGCAGGCTAGTTTAGCTGCCAGCCTGCAATGAAAGACACATCTGCTTGACACCTAGAGCTCAGGAAGGAGGAATATAGGCTGAAATGTAGGCATGCTGGTTGGTATCAGAGAAACTATAAAAGGATCAACAGAGACTTCCACATTAGAAATGAAAAGCTAGGAGAGTCTTAGGAAAGTGAGAATGATTAGTTTACAATGTCAGAAAGTTTATTGCATGCTGAGAAGTCTAGAATTTGACAGATTTTTAGAGTGAGCCTTTAGAGCAGAATAGTGGTTACAGACACCTCTATACGCCATAAGAAGGGTGTATATGGGCAAGAGATGCAGACTGAGTAGGGATGAACTTGAAGACTTGAGTTAAGGTACTGACTGAGTAAAGACCTCTGAGTGGAGACCTCTGGCAGGAGAGACATTTGCATAACGCCTAACACCAGTATTTTCTTTAAGTTTTGCCCCTGAGGTGGCTCTCTTGCTTCAAGTCACTCCTGGTCCTGGGTTTTATCTTCTCAGTTTTGTAACTAGAAGAGAATTGAGCATATTTTTATGCAGAGTTGAGAAATTCATTTAAGGAAAGAATTTGAAGCTTATGGAGAGACAAAGTGATTGATAAAACAGACTTACAGAAGAGACATGCAGGGGTGGAGTCTTAAGTGTTGAGGGACAATTTGAGAAAAGAGATATCTCATCGGAGATTAGCTTGGCAGGATGAAGACAGAATTTATTGGAGAAATCTGTAGGTGACATAAAATGTGATGTCAGAGAAGAAAATAAATATGCTATCAAAAGTCAGTCTTTGACCAAAAATTTGGGATGAAATGGTAGATATCTTTAATAAAGTAAAAGTAATATTTTTAATTGAGTTTGGTGATACACAACTATAACCCTAGAACTTAAGCGGCTGAGACAAGAGAATTCAGAGTTTGAGGATAGCTTGGGCTACATAGGAAGTTCCAGGCCAACTTGGGCGATGAAGCAAAATCTTGTCTCAAAAACAAAAGTAATTAGCAGCAATAACACCAACAAAAACCCCTTCTTACTATTTTGCAATTTAATATAGTTTCTAAAACCGTATAGCATACCTAATTTTACAAAAACTTAATGAAAAAGAGCATCAGAAAGATTTGAGATGGACTTAGCTGTTTGTTACTAACTGGTAACTTTACCTGCAGCATTTGTCTTGTTCAGTGTGACCTACTATAGTGGAAATCATAGGTAGATTGAGGGACACTTTAAGGACAAAATTGATTTACCTACTTAGCCTAGTGTAATGATAAATTCTTCAAAATATATTTATGAATAAAAAAGTGAAAACAGATATGAAAACTTCTATTTCCCCTTTACTTTTTTTGATAGATAAATCCAGGACAGATCTGGAACAAGTACCTAAGGTAATGAAGCATAGACATAAGAATTCAGTTTAATTTTGCCTCATAAGAAACTTTCAATTGACTGTTTTTGACCAGTGAGACTGTTCTGCTCTTCTGAGAATATATATCTATGTATATATTTGTATATTATATGTGTCTAATTTTATGTCATTTTTATTATATATTATACTTTAAATATTTCAGATAAATGATTTTTACCTCTTTATTTTTACGTAAAATATTTAATTAGCATGCACAGTATTAGGATTCATTATGGCATTTTGAAACAAAATTGCTTTTGTTTTTTTCTCCCCTCCCTCGTTATCCCATTTCCCTGGCACTCCCTTGTACCTTCAGTTTCTTTTCTTGTGCTTATGACTGTTGGCCACCCACTTCCTTAGCACCTCTTCCCCTCACTCTGTCTCCTTTCTAGTTTCACAGTCTGTCCCCATACTTACACCGTTTATATATAAACAAGCAAGGGTCTGCATAGGAGAGAGAGTGTAATTTTTGTCAGAATTTCTGAGTCTTTGCTTAGTATACTTTCCAGGTCCATCTATTTTCCTGCAAATTTTATTATTTCACTTTTCATTGTAGTTAAAATTCTCTTGTGTTTATATATTATATATCACATTTTCATTATTCCTTCATCTATTGGTGGAATGTTGGTTCCATTTCCTTGCTATTTTGACTAATTCAGCAATAAACATGGATCTGCAGGTATCTCTATGGCAGGCTGTTGAGTCCTTTGCATGTATGCCCAGGAATATTATAGCTAGGTCATATGACTAGTTCTATTTTTAATTTTTGAGAAACCGTCATACTGATTCTTTAATGACTGTGCTAGGTTATACATCTACCACATGAATAGGGCTTTCTCTTCCCATATCCCTGGCAACATTTGTTATCTTTTTTCTTAATTCTGACTTGGGTGAGCTAGCATCTCAAAGTAGTTTTAATTTGCATTTTTCTGATGGCTAAAGATGTTTGAACACTTCTTAAACCCCTTCTTACTATTTTAGAATTTAATATAGTTTCTTAAAGTACGGTTGGTCTACCGTCTGTCTTTTTTCTCTCTTTCAAACCATTTATCAATTATTCTATTTATTGATTAGCAGTTTTAGATTTTGGTATCTAATTTTTACTCTTCATATATTCTAATGTCAGTCTCCTGTCTAAAATATAGCCAGCAAAAATTCTCGCTGTCTGTAGGCTCTCTCTTCATTCTACTGATAGTTTCCTTTGCTGTGTGGAAACTGTTTAAATTCCATATTTGGTAATGCTTGAGAGTTATTTCCAGTACAATTGGAAGTTTGTTCAACAGGGTCTTTCCTAATGTCTAACTAAGATCTTGATGTATGTTCCCTGTTTTCCCTCAACAGCTTCAGCATGTCAGGTTTTAAATTAATTGATGTGCTTTGATTTTTGTTTAGTGTGAGCGATATGAGCCTGTTTTCATTCTTTTGCAGGTGAATATCCAGTTTCACCTACATCATTTGTTGAATAGGTTGTCTTTTTTCCAGCGTACATTTTTAATGGCTTGGGTTTGTCAGAAATTAGGTGGCCATAACTGTGTGGGCTTATTTCCTTGTCCTATATTCTGTTTCATTGACCTAAATGTCCATTTTTGTGCCAGTACTATGCTGTCTATGCCACTATGGCTCTATAGTATAATTTGAGCTCAGCTGTTTTGATACCTACTGTAAGTGTTCTTTCTGCTAAGGATTACTTTGGCTGTGTGTGCTTATTTGTGTTTCCATATGAATTTATTCTCAGAACTAGAAGAAAAAATAAGTTTTGTGAATTGGAATTTTAATGGGTATTATGTTGAATCTGAGATAGTTTGTAGTTGTATATCCATTTCACAACATTAATTCTGTCAGTCCAGGAACAAGGAAGGTCTTTTCTTCATATAGTATCTTTTAAATTTCTTTTTCTAATGCCTTAAAGTTTTCATTGAAAAATCTTTGACTTCCTTGGTTAGATTTATTCCTAGGTACTTAATTTATCTTTTTGAGCTGTTGTGATTGGGTATATTTTCCTATTATTAATTTTTTAAATTTATTTTTTATTTTTATATTTTATTTATTTATTTATTTTTTGTTTTTGGAGACAGATTTTCTCTGTGTAACAGCCCTGGCTGTTCGTTTGTAGACTATGCTGGCCTTGAACTTATAAGATCCACCTGCCTCTGCCTCCCAAGTGCTGGAATTAAAGGCGTATGCCAGCATGCCCAGCTAATTTTCCTAATTTGTTTCTCAGCAAGTTTGTTATTGATATTTATGGAAGCTACTGCTTTTGTTTGTTTGTTCCATTTTTTTTTGAAATTTTGTACTCGGTAACTTCATTGAAAATATTTCTTCTAAAAGTTTTCTGATAACATCTGTAAGGACTTTTGAGTATAGAATTGTTATTAGAAAATAGAAATAACATCTTCCTTTCTTAGTTTTATTCCTTTTCTGTCTTTCTTTTGTCTTGGGGCTTTAGCTAAGATTTTTGAGCACTGTATTGAATAAGAGATAGTAGATACCCTGATCTGGTTCAGATCTTAAATGTTTCCAGATTTTCTGACATAGTATAATGTTGGCTGTAGGTTTGCTATATATGCACTTTGTTCTTTTGAGGTATGGTCTTGTCTGTGCATACTTTTCCAGTACATTTATCATGAAAGTGTGTTAAACTTTGTCAGATATCTTTTCTGCATTTATTCCAGAGGACCAGTGAGGTTGTTTTGTTTTCAGTTTCATTTGTTTCTAGGAATTTTTAAATTTCTTCCCTGATTTCGTCAGTGATCCAGTGTCCTTCATAACTGTATTGTGTAGTCTCCAGGTATTTGTGATCTTTTTGATGTTTCTGGTACTGCCGAATTCTGCTTTGATCCCACAATGGGTAGTGTACAAGGAATTCTCTCAGTGTGTGCTTTTGTGCTTGTTGACTGTGATGTTATCAGTTTAGGTTCCATGTGCTGCTGAGAAGAATGTGCATTCCCTTTGTGTTGTTTGGACTATTCTGTGGTTATTTGTTAAATTCAGTCAATCTATGGTGTGACTTACATTTCTTTGCTGGTTTTTAAGTTTGGGAGCCCTGTGTAAGCATGAGAATGAGGTATTGAACCCTGCCACTATAAATGGAGACTGTGTTATTGTTTCCTGGCTGCCCAAACCTGACACATAAAACCTATATTAATTATAAACGCTGTTTGGCCAGTGGTTCAGGCGTATTCATAGCTAGCTCTTACATCTTAAATTAATCCATTTCTAATATTTTATATTTTACCACAAGATTTGTGGTTTGTTATCTCACATCTTGCTCCTTGGGCAGCTACATGGCATCTGCCTGACTCTGTCTTCTTTCTCCCCACATTCAGTTTAGTTTTCCTACCTAGCTATATTCTATCCTGCCATAGGCCAAAGCAGCTTCTTTATTAGCCAATGGTAATAAAATATATTCACAGCATACAGAGGGGAATCCCACATCATGCCACTGTTACTATGTCAGGACTTATGGGATCTTTATGTCTTTTAGTGTTTGTTTTATGTAACTAGGAGCACTCACATTTGGTGCATAAATGGTTGTAATTATTAGTTTTTCTTGGTGAATCATTCCCTTTATTCAGTGTCCTCTTTGTGTATGTGTGTTTATGTGAGTTTCTGTTTGCATGTTTGTGTATCCTGTGTGCAGGTGGCTGTGGAGGCCAGAGGAGGGCATCAGATTGTCTGGGACTGGAATTGGAGGCAGTTGTGAGTTGCCTAATGTATGTGCTGGGAACTGAACCCAGGTCCTCTCTGTAAGAGCAGCAAGTGCTCTTAACTGCTGAACCATCTTTCCAGGCCCTTCAGTGTCCTCCTTTATCTCTTTTAGTTTGTTTTTATTTGAAATCTATTTCCTCAGTTATAAAAATAGCTTTGACTTTTTGTTCACTGCCTCTGTTTGCTTGATAGGTTGATTGCATTCTTTGACATTCAGTTTTTAGGCATCTTTGCTAGGTGAGTTGGTCTCAGTTTTTATTTATATATGAGTTTTTTTTTTTAAATCAACCCTGTTATTTCCTGTGATTTTATTGTGAGATCCTGACTGACTGGATTACGGCTATTTCTTTTCTTCCTTCCCTCTTAGTTTTGGAGGTTAGCTGGTTCACTGGGCTAGACCTGTTTCTCTTCCAGCTCTTCTTTGTTCATCTGTTCTTTCAGGTAATGTACTCATTTAGTAAGATGCTTTTAATGTAGGTTATCAGCGATAGGGTTTAGAGATGGAATGAGGTACTTGGAAATAAAGTGAGGGACACCCAGGAGCATGAATGTGTGGGTTTCTCTGAGAGAGAGAGCTGTCTCATGGAAGTGGATTCTTTCATTATTCACCCTTCCGGTTAGAATTCCTTTAAGAATTTCCTGCTGTGCTGGCTTTGTTGTTACAAATTGTCTTCATTTGTGTCTGCCTGAAATATCCTTACCTATGGATCAATGTTGAAAGATAACGTTCCTGGGTATAGTGTTCTTGGTTGGCAGTTGTTTACTTCCTGTACTTGAAAAGACTCATTCAGGGTTTCCTGACTTTTGGGCTGCAGAAGTTACTATGATATTTCTCCCTTGGGGGGGTGACTTTTTTTTTCCTTGTAGCTTTTAGCATTGCTTCTCTACTTCATTTTTTAGTTATGGAGAAGGTCTCTGGCAAGGTCTAGTTTGACTTCTGGATGTTTCTTGTGTTTGAGTTGTGGCCCCTTTTCTTCAGGTTCATGGAGTCTTTTGGTGTAGTATCATTAGGTGCTGTGTCTCTTCACTTTTCCCTTAGCCCCTCCTTCTACCCATACAGATGAAGGCTGCTCTCCCAAGTGCCTCTCTGGAGCTCTTTGTATCCCTGTTTTTAAAAAGATAATAAATTTACAAATGAAATTTATTTATGGTATTTCTGTTTTCTTTTGTTTCTGCATTAGTAGTCTCTTCCTCATGGCTGTAACTTGCAGGTCTGTCTCCTTTTAAAATCATAACTACTATAAATACCACCCTTCAGTTCACTGAGAGATATTCGCATTTATATGAACTTTTTTTTTTAGATTTAATAGTACACCTCAGCCCCCTACCGCTAGAAGAGTGTCTGTGTTTCCATAGATTCTCAGGAGGGCTGTGACGGTGACTGGAGGATGAAGACAGGAAGAGGGAGAACTTTGACACTGTTCCTGTCTCCTACAGAATGAAATTCAAGCTGGCCTTGAGCACTTGGAGTGGTTTGCTCCTGTTGTGACTCGGAACTTCTGCTGCTGCTCTTTGTTCTTTTTCTTTTCAGCTTGAGCCACACTCATTTTTGCTGGGTACATGTTGTACTTACATTGTTTCTTCTGCCTTGGAAGACCCCCACCCCCTCCTGTACTTAAATCCTTTATAATTTTCTTCTAAAAGGCAATTTTTTATGTGTTTTCTTCTTTCCAACTGAACACAATTTACTCCTTTGTCAAAAAGGAGTCACTGGGGAACCTGCTCCCTAAGAAAATTGCTATTCTTAGGGACCCTCCTTCCCCAATACCAAAATGTGCCAGTGCCCCAGTCCCTTAAATACTGCATAAAATATGCATATTTGTGTCTGTGTGTTTTGAGTACACATGTCTAGCTTATTTACAATACCTAATAGTATGTAATAGTATGTAAATGCTATGTGCATACTTGTACCATATTGTTCAGAGTTACTGACAAGGAAGAGAAGCCTGTACATGCTTAATATAGAAGCTTTTTCTGAATACTTTAAGTTATGGTTGAATTAACTGAGGTGGAACCTAGGGATACACAGCATCAACTAATCAACTCTCTCTCTCTCTATATATATATATATATATATATATACTCTAATCATATTCCTTGGATTGTTAATCCTTGACATTAGAATATGGGTAGTAATTTATCTTGACTTCCTCTTAATATCTAACATAAGGGACAGTTAATAGATATTTGTTGAACTAATTCTTTTGAGTATAATATTGAAGCATGGATTAGAAAACTTATATCTACCCCTAATTAGTTTTTTTCCTTATGTTCATACTATTTTTATATAGATATATGAATTGGTAAATAAAATAATAAATAAATTAAAGTATGTTTTCAGCCCTTTGATGTTAGGGAACACAGTGATTAATCAGTTTGGTTACTAATAAACTGTAAGAACATGTGATCTTCAGAGATGCATATTAAATAATTTTTGAAGTATATGAGATCTATAATTAATTGTACATGGCATACTTGTCTTCAGAGATGGAATGATTAGTGTCTGGATCGTACATATTTACTCTTTTGATTGGGTCATGTTGTTCAGGAAGATAAGCAAGAAGGGGCATTTTGGTCAAAGGATATCAAGATAGTTAAGCCTAAGAGAGTATAGAAGATGATTTGTACTGCTAGAATGTAATGAATAAATGTGTATGTGGGGCAGTGATAAAGGTGTAAAGAGGTAAGTGGAGACAGCCTGCCCTGCCTCCCCCACCTCCCTGGTAAATTTAGATGCCCTGTAGAATTTGGACTGTAGTTCATAGGTAGGAATCCACCAAGAGTTTTAAACAAGAAAGTTAATAGATTGTTAAGAGAGATACAATACAGAGTGTCTCTGTTAGACAGGGATATCAGTATGTCAGAGATAAACCAGAGATAATTGAGGAATTCAATTTCTTAGTGCTGAGAAGATGAAGACAGGAAATCCTTAGGAAATCACTGTTTAGATGGATGTGGAAAGTGAGGAAGGAAATGCTCATCATAACTGAATTGGTTTGAATTCTAAAGTTTAGTTTGTTTATTCTGAACATCATTTCTGAAGGAATTTTCAGTAGGAGAAAGTAGAAGTATAATTTGGGGAAACTGATACTTGACAGTTTTAAAACTGTCAGTGGGAAATATGCAAATTAGGATAGGCCTGCTACTCTTTGTTATTGGCTGGGTGTGATGTATGATTGGATTCACTGATGCAGGCTTACAGCAATCCACACTGGTAAAGGCAAAAGCATTTTTTTTCTTTAATTCAGTTGTTATTTATTTACTTTTACAGATAGGTGCCCAGTGTGTGGCCCAGGCTGCCTTTAAACTCACTGCAGAGCACAGACTTGTGGCAGTCCTCCTACCTCAGCTTCTTGATTATGGGAAGTACAAGCATCACTACCACTTCAGCTACATTTTTCTACTTTTTGTTTTGTTGTGTTTTAGGTTTATTACTTAATTTGATATGTTGGTGCATTTTTCTTATGTATGCGCACCACATGTGTACCTGATACCTGTGGAGATCGGAAGATGGCGTCTCACCCCAGAACTAGACGTATAGATGGTCCCAGAACTAGATGTATAGATGGTCCCGGAACTAGACGTATAGATGGTTCCGGAACTAGACGTATAGATGGTTGTTAACTTCCATGTGTGTGCTGCGAACCAAACCCAGGTTCTCTGCAAGAGCAGCAAGTGCTCTTTAACTGCTAAGCCATATCCCTAGCCCCATTTTTCTATCCTTAATGAGCATTTTAACTTGGTGAGAGATAATTTTTGTGATTGAGATTTTTGCTTTTACTTCTCATATTTAAGATCCAAGTTAAGTTTGTTTAATGGTATTCTAATGTAATATAATGTAAGAGCTAATGAATATAGAGAAGATATTTGACTAATTGGGGACAATGCATTCTTTTGATAGATTTTTATGAAACCAGATTTTGCCTTGGACGATTCCTTAACTTTTAATTCAGTTTTACCATGGTCTCATTTTAATACTGCTGGTGGGAAAGGAAATCGCGATGCAGCTTCTTCCAAGTTGCTTCAAGAAAAGGTAATTTAATTTCTCACTGACTTTTCCCATACAGCAAACTTTATTCTGGTTAGGTGGTATTAAATCTTAGATTTACTGATTAAGTTCTACTTTTTAAATGTTCTCTCCTCCTCTCTCTTTCCAGTCCTTCCTCATCCTTTCTTTCTTGGTGTTGGGTTTGAACCTAGGGCTTCATCCATACTAGGCCCAGTGCTCTACCACCTCTCCTACCCATTAAGTTCATTTTTGTTGCCAGCCAAAATTATAACAACTGTGTTCTTAACTGATGGGTTAGGAAGTAGACTCTTAACTCAGTGGAGCAAAGTTATGACTGTGAAAATCATTCTTCACTAAAATAGAGTGGGTGGAATTTTACTTTAAAAACCTTATTGCATGTGTGTGAGATATGTATGGTAGGATTGATAGACTGTGTAGGTGCAGAGGTCAGAGGACAGTTTTGTGGAATCATTTTCTCCTTCCATTATATGGGTGCTGGGCATTTAACTCAGATCCTTGGGCTTAGGATTTGACGACATTGTAGTGGAGAGAATATACTAGGTACAAATTGCTTTGCGTTTATCCTAAATATTTCAGTTACACATTAGCGAACTCCGTAACAGTGATCTGAGCCAACTTTGTGAAGTGATGTTTTCTTCACTTCAATATTGAAGATCATTATTTTGAAACAAAACATGTTTTACTTAAAATAGAATACTCCTACCACACTATTTTTTCTTTATAAAGCCTAGTCTTTTGCATTTCTTTGGTCAGCAATCTTTAAATTTTACTGTGTCACTATGTCTTAGAGTATACGTCTTGAAAGTTGTTTGTAATTCAGAACTCTAGGCATATCTGGAATCTTTCTACAATCTGAGTGACAGTAAAGTCTTAAATCTCTGTTCTTTCTCAGCACTTGGCCTAGAGCCTCTAAAAGTCATGACTGATTCTTAAGGACATTTTATTTCACTCTTGTGATATTGCTTGATCTCTGAAAGCCTCTTTCAAGTCCATAAACAGGATCCAGTTTTCCGTAGGAACTGAAGAATAGACTAGGGGCCTGAGAAGACTTGTGGGCGAGAATAATGTGCATTCCTTTTCTCATTACTGTAAATGAGAATAAGGTGATTATTTTTCCCTTAGAAACTTTCACTTATGAAAAGCTTTTCCTTGAGTGAGAATATTTTTTATATTTTTACTGATTATAAGTAGTGGCTTATGATACGTGTTGCCTTATTTCCTGACTGCACTTCACATTTAGAGTCTTATACTCTGGTAGAGTAATACCTAAAAAAAAAAAACAAAAATAAAAACTCCACGTCATTAACTATACATATAGTTGTAGAAGTAATTTAAAAATTCAGTCCTTTACATCAGTTTAATAGGAAATAAATTATGAAAGTATTATGCTTTTGAAAAGAGTGGATTGATGGAATATCAATGAATTCCAAAAATCTTTAAAATTCAAAGGATGTTCTTTTCTCATTCTGAATATTTAAAGTAACTAAAGTGATGGATATAAACAATTTTTTAAGTCCCGGAGTCAGGTTTGTTGTATTTCCACTCTGGCTCCTTTTGTTCTGCTCTGTTAGAATAGGAATGAAAGCATTAGGCTAGCTCTTTCAAACTCCTTATGTAGTGGGGGCAGTTAGTCCCCTGCTAACTTTAAAACAACTTTGTTTCCTGCTCTGTGAAACAGCGGTGCTGCTCTGTGATGTGAGTGCATCCAAAATCAAATAATGTAATATGTGACCGAACCAACAGACTGTCTGCTCCCAGTTTGAAATAGTGCAGTCTAGTATGCAGAGTGAGTCTGACAGACATAGGTTTTATATGTTAGTTTTGGCACTGGCTAACCACATGACTGTATTCAAGTTATTTGATGCTTCTGTGTTTTCATTAAGAAAGGCTTTTCCTGGGTGAGATGACCCAGGGGGTAAAGATGACACTCCAGGCCTGATGACCTGAATTGTAGCACTGAGATCCACACAGCAGAAAGAGAGAAATGACTCACAGTTTTTCTTTTGATGTCTACATTAGGCTGTGGCATGTGCCCTTCTCCCCATAAAATAAAACAAGTGCTTTTTTTGTTTTAAGGCTTTCCTTAAAAAAGGGGGGGGCAAGACTAGATCTGTAACTTGGTGGTAGAGTGAGCCTCTCTTGTCTGAGAGCCTGGGTTTGATCTTAAGCACTTCAGGGGCTGAGGGGAAGTAACTGTGCATAGGAACAGAGTTGTTTACTTTCTCGCAGTTTTTTGTTTTGTTTTGTTTTGTTTTTTGCCTTATTTTCTTTTTGTTTTAGTTTATTTTTAAAATCACAAATGTGTTAAACTGGTCCAGAGATTGGCAGCATCATGTAAGGCATAGGTGAAGGTTATCCATTCATCACTTGCCGTTCTGACAGTTGGCTCCACTTGAGCATATAATCGATTTTACTGTGTTTGTATTCATTCATGTTGCTTTTTCAGTAAGTGTGCCGTATTGAAGATGAGAAGAAAAAGGGTATGAGCTCAAGAAAATTAAATTATAAAATTTCTTAATTTTTAACCTGTTTAGATTAAATAAAAAATATTATTAAGTAAATGACCACTGTTGAAAATAATACCTTCTAATCCTTTAAATCATAGAGACTGAAAGTTCATTATTCCTTTAACACTAATGCGATTCAGAAATAGTGCCTAGGTTACAAAATCTGAAAGTAACAACCAAGAGAAATGGAGATACTGTAGTAATAAAAAGAAGCATATTCTTTTAGAAAAAGAAAGGAAAAGGTAGCCCTGTGGGTCAGTAGACATGCATTGGGCTGATAGTGACAGAGGCAACAAATTTCAGAGTTCCAGATTATACAACAGTAAGAGTTAAGCATGGTAGTATTATAATATACATGAGCTAATTATTTAAGGCATTTATCACTCCCAAGAGTATAAGACATCAGAGTAAAAATTACAAATGGCTAAAAGAATAATTTTGAAATATAAAATAAGCAGCCTTGAAAAAAACATCAAAATTAATGGTAATGTAATATGTGACTGAACCAACAGACTGTCTGCTCTCAGTTTGAAATAGTGCAGTCTAGTATGCAGAGTGAGTCTGACAGACCTAGATTTTATGTTAGTTTTGGCACTGGCTAACCACATGACTGTATTCAAGTTATTTGATGCTTCTGTGTTTTCTCATTTGTAAAATGAGAATGCTAATTATTGCTGTTTGTTAAAATTAGAAAACATACATGCATGTGAAACAGATGTGATAGTACATAGAAGAAAAAGCCATCTACTTAGATAAATGACATAGGATGTTGATGTGGGCCAAGGAGATAATTTTCTCTGAAATCTTAGAACTCAGACAACCAGTAAGCCCTGAGCTCGTTGTGAGACAGAGGTAGTATTTAAAGGGTAGCAGTGTCTGGAAAGGAAGAAGTAGGCAAATAAGCTTGTATTCTTTGATCTCACATTTATCTGGTTTTGGGCTGCACTTTTTGATACCCATTTTGTGTGTCAGAATCCTAGGATCCCATGATCCAACAAGTCACGCAATAGAATTTAGTACTTGTCGAAACATTTGACCATTTTCAGAAAGTTATTTGGATAGTCAAGAATGATAATCTTAAAATATATCTGATTTTTTTTTCTTCCCTTTGAAGCTGAGCCATTATCTGGATATTGTGGA
Organism: Ellobius talpinus; assembly: GCA_001685095.1. Classification (NCBI taxonomy): domain Eukaryota; kingdom Metazoa; phylum Chordata; class Mammalia; order Rodentia; family Cricetidae; genus Ellobius; species Ellobius talpinus. The sequence continues at coordinate 100,880 of LOJH01000004.1, read as the reverse complement.
AGTAAACATTGCTCACCAGATCTCTCTACGTTCAGAAGCATTTTTTCATGCAATGACCTCTCAACACGAATTGCAGGACTACCTCAAGAAAACTTCCCAGGCTGTAAAAATGCTTCGAGATAAAATTGCACAGATTGATAAAGTTATGTGTGAAGGATCACTACACATTTTAAGACTGGCACTTACCAGAAACAATTGTGTTAAAGTATACAATAAACTGAAGTTAATGGCCACTGTACACCAAACTCAGCCTACAGTGCAGGTGTTATTATCTACTTCTGAATTTGTTGGAGCATTGGACTTAATAGCAACAACTCAAGAGGTTCTGCAGCAGGAGCTTCAGGGCATTCACAGCTTCCGGTATGTCTGTTCAGTAAACCGTTCGAAGTAATGTCAGGGAAGTTTCATGGGTAAATATGTGTGCAGTGTTGAAAGTGTAGGTGTATCCAAGTGAAATGTGCAGTTTCTTCCAGATTGCTTTGCTTAGCAATGTTATGATTATGTTATTTATATTAGCAAAACAGATAAAAACTATTAGTAGTGATATTTCTATAGAGAAGCTAACTTAAAATTTCTAGTAGATGAAATAAATACAAAACCAGTTACAATTTTGAAACTAACACTTTGAAAATGTTCAAATGACTTTGTGTCTAAATGGTAGGTCTGACAATTCTGGTCTGTGAATACCGGAGTGCTTTAAATCTTTAGAGTGATGATTGTAGGCTCCTGGGATGGATTGGGGTCCACATGTGTTGTCATGGCATATACAGGCACGAGTACAAATAAAATAAACATAAAAATCTTTCTAATAGGATTTAAATTGAATTTTTTAAAGATTCATTTCTAATTTTCAGTTTGTGTCTCAAATTTCAAAATTCCAGATTGGGGGAAAAAAAACCCTGTTTTTTCTGAGTTCTTACTTTGAGAATACCTTTACAAAACCAAACCAAAACAAATGGGAGATAACTCAATTAGAGAAGTGCTTACCAAGTAACTATGAGAACCCAAATTAGATCTCTAGAATACACATTTTAAGAATTTGGTCATGGTAATAGACACAGAAACTGGAAGATCCTTGGGACTCATTGTCCAGCCAGCCAAGTATACTCAGCAAGTTCCAGACTAATAAGAGATTGTCTCAAAAGAACAGAGTACATGGTCCCTGAGGAATGACACCCTTGCCTGACCTTTGGCACACATACACACACTGATAAGGGGTGGTAGTGGCTACAGGTGTTTGTTGTTCATAATGCACTTGCTTAATCTATGAGTTTTATCTTTGATACCACTAACACAAAAACAAAGCTAATTTGAATTTGAAATTACATATAAAATACCTTTAAGATTGTAGTTATGTATATTTTATGTGAATTTGTATTATTTATAGACCAGTTACAGCCATTACAATGTCATTACACTAAGCAGGTGTTGGTGTTTTTATAGAAGTTCTTGTCTTCTGGCAGACTCATTCAGAACTTGCAACAAGAGGTTCATTGCATTTTTGCAGATGTGCTCTGTAAGTTAATAGAGATGTAATATAGTCTAGGAGAGTTAGAATCAAAATAAACTCATTTTGATTGAATTACAAGTTCTCATTAACTAAGATTATGTGTATGGACTGTTTAGATAGCACTTTAGAACTTGTACAAAATTGAATTGAAGAATGACAGTGGGTACTTAGGAATGACAGGCTGACTGAGAGTTTTGAGTCATGACAGTTTCTGTTGTGTTTTGTTAGGAGGAGGAGTTAATCACAAGGCTTGGCAGTTAGGGTACATCAACACAGTGTGATGGTGTGCAGATGGCTGTGGAACTCTAACGCTAGGAGCATAATCCAGATCTTAATAGTTGTAGAAATGGTTACAGGCTAAGCCACAAATCTTTTGAAAAGCTATTAAAAGCTCTTGTAGAAAATTCTCTCCTTAAAATTATTATACCTGTACATAAAATTTTGGGTGATTCATGGGCCTTTGAAGTCTACTCTGTGTTTCCCTACATGGACCCCCCCAGTGACTAAATGATTTCTAATTTTTTTACCTCTGAATTTTAAAATTTTTTCATTTTCAATTTGTGTGATATTTTTAATGCATAGTTGATTTTTATCATTGCTTTACAAAAATAGACTTAAATGACAGAAGCTCTGAGTTTCACTTTCTGTTTAAAGTCATAACATAGGCACCAGTATTGTCTGACCAGCACAGAACCGAGAACTAGAATTAAAGATTGAATGCCTTCTTGCTGAATTCAGATTCTAAACCAGTTCTATTTTTTACCGCAAAGATCATACAGTTTTATTTGATACATCTGTTTGTTTGTAATTGATAATATTGATGAAGACTGTAGTTAGCCAAAGGTGTCTGGAAAAATTCTAAGACTAGAATTAGATGTTATCAGTGATTTATGATATACTGTACTGCAGAATTCAAGCTTACATTTATTTATTTAATTACTTTACGTAGCTTGTTCTTGGGGGTCAAACTCATAGCTTTGTCATACTGGACAGTGACCCACCAACAACCCTAACTTGGATGTAGCTCTTGTCTCATTTTGCTGAGATGTCTGTTGTTATTTTCTTTAGAATCTATACATGTAAAGGATATTTATCTGTAAACATTTGTGTAAAGCTGCCTATCACCTGTCAGTTCTTGTATGGTTATAACTGTAAAAGTTTGGTATCAGAATTGAGTTTAATTTATACTTCACATAAGCATTTTTATATGCAAGTTATTTCAAAAATGAAAGAACCCTGAAAGAAAATATCTTAATCCTGATTCATACTTGAAGTAATTTGAGACTGAGTTTGGTTGTTGAGGAATTTTACTTTGTGTTTTAAATTTCTGGCAGATTCTATTTGATGGATTTATAGTCCTTTTACTATGGGATTGTTAAATGTCAATGTTATTTTCTTGTAAGCTTCATTGATACTTTAATGCCACTTAATTTTATTTGAAAATATAATTCATCTTAGATTCTTTATGTTTTTTGTCTAATCATTTAGGGAAATGTATGCTCCAGGTTTCCAGGTTTCTTTTTTTTTTCTTTTTTTTTTTTACTATAAGGTTTGTTGGTATAAACTGTTGTTTTTAAATCTAAGAAATTTCTATTTGAATTTCACCTGGTTCCAACCCTCCCATACCTTGGTTCATGTTTTAGTCATTTTCTCACAGGACATGTCTTAGACAAGCCCTTAATCTCTTCCTAAGTACAAGAACCAAAGATCATATTGGGTTAAGTTGTTGATAGTCTTCTGTTTTTATAGATGCTAGTCTAGGTTTTATGTTTGCCTGTAATCTTTGTCTTACATTTTAAGGGGGTTTTTATTTCAAACTTCAATAGTCATATTACCAAAAATATATAATTTTTTAAAAAAAGAATTCAAATATTGTTATTTGAGTGTCATTTTCTGTATTTTTTTTCTGGTCAGTGATAGAAAATAATACTTATGTGTATTTTCTTTTATCTTTTTGACCTGAAACATTTCTGTATAAACTTTTCTTTCTGACTTGTAGATCTCAGAATACTTCCTTTATTTCCTCTAATGACATCTTACTGCAATTTAGTGTGCTTTATTGTCTTTTGTGGCTTTTAAAGTCTTTCTGTTAGGCTTTCAATGTCTTGTGCAAGAGCTGTGTTACACACATCTTAATACACATTTGTCAAACCTCTGTATTATCTAACATAGTACCAAAAAAAGTACATTTTTTTGGTTCTTGGTATATTCTTTTTCTGTCTTTTTAACATTCTGTAATCATTGTATTTAAAATTAATTGTTCATACCTATTTGTAGTAGATATATACCTGTGATTCTCAATCCTGACTGCTTACTAGACTCCCAGAAGAGCTTTAAAGATAAGATAGGTATGCCACACCCCATTGATACCAATTAAGTTACACTTCTAGAAGGTAAGACTCTGTTTTCAAAGCTCTCTGAGAATTTCTAATGTGGCCAGAATTGAGATGCTAAATATAACCACTACTGCATTCTCTAAATTTTAGATCTTCTAATTAAAGTGCTTACATCTTCCTATGTGCATTTCTTTTTCTATTTTTAAGCAAAAATTTTAACCACAGCATCTTCCTTTTTCAAAGAAGTACTTTGTATCTGATAAAAGCTACCAAGCCTGATTCCTTCTCTGAGCCTAAAGAGTAATTTATTCAGGTGGAAATTTTGACTCATGCCTAATTCCTACAATGATTATTTTGTATGTTTATTGGTTTTTGTAATTAAAAAATAATGGTTTTTTACTGTTTTAAATTATTATGATACTGGACAATTTTAATTATACATATATTTTTTACTATCACACATGAAAAGAAATTCTACTCTTAGCAATAAACATAGTCATTGAAATAATACATATAATTTTGCTGTATTATTAATTTAATGGTATTGTTAAAGTTAACAGTATTCAAATTCTTACATAGATACACTGTAAAAGTCTCAGTATGGCTCTGAGAATGCATTTAATATTGATAGGCCCCAGCTTTTCTTTTTCTTCCTTTTTACAGTAAGGCTTTAATTACTTTGAAATCTAGGGCTGTGTTTGCCTTTTTTTATTGTAAAGGTTTGTAGAAGCAGAACATTATTGAATTCATTAGTACTCTAAACCAAGTATGGTGCATGTAATAGATGAGCTGATTGGTTTTCCTGTACAGAAGCTATGAGATATGATGTGCTATAATATTTCCACAGATACTGCAAGTAAGGTATAGTCAGCCTTAAATAATTTGTTTCAGGTCATAAAGCTAGTTACAAAACAGTAGAAGGGAGATTCAGACATCTCATAGCTTGGAGCTTGTTAATACATTTGAATGAGCATCTTCCTGCCCCTCAGATAACTCTGGACACCAAAACTGATTTTATAATGATGTAGATGCTGAAATTATAGGCAATTGTGCAAGTTTTACTGAACAATGAACTATCAGAGTAATTAATTTTCAGATAAAAATGAATGAAATTAGTTTGTTTTCTAGTTGTAAGCCAGCCAGCCAGCCAGCCAGCCAGCCAGCCAGCCAGCCTGCCTGCCTGCCTGCCTGCCTGCCTGCCTGCCTGCCT
>LOJH01000004.1:83909-95667 GCA_001685095.1 Ellobius talpinus | reverse complement strand
TTCCTTCCTTCCTTCCTTCCTTCCTTCCTTCCTTCCTTCCTTCTTCCCTCCATCTATCTCTCCCTCCCTTATCTAAGAGGTGAACAGCATCCAGATTTAATTATGGATTTCAGCATTCTGTGGTTTAGTTGATAAGCTACTTTCTGATTTCATTTAAGGAATTTATTCTATTGATTTCGTCAAGATATTCAACATATTATTTGATCCTATAATCCTATATAATCTGCAATTTGGTTTCCAAACATTAGAATAAGAAAGCATCATATTTTATGCTTTGAGCTAAAACCAAGAGATTTTGCTGTTTGATAAAGTGAAAACTTCTGTAGACTGTATTGATATACAAGTTTCTCTGAAACATGGAACGCAAAGGTCACTGGATTGAGCATCTTAGCAGAAGATCCAATGTAATGTATAAATTCAGCCATGTAGGAAGTGTTGTAATTGTTCCAATTTACTTTAGTTGGGTATATAGATTTAGCGGTTTTTCAGAAGTGGTATTACAGGTTTCTTCCTTTTTTTTAAAGTCCTATTGGTCACAGCTCTCTAAAGGAATAGAACTGGTAGACTGAACACACACACACACACTCACATATAGTGAGGGGCGTTTATTAGTGAGGTTTTTACAGGTTGTAGCTTTCTTTGAGTCAGGTTCAGTTCCCATGCAGTCCCCGTCTGGAGCTGGAGCTGGAGCTGCTGGTCTTCAGTCAGCCAGCGTTGGGATCCTGAAAAAGTTGGTTCTTACAGGTGAAGGAGTTCCTCCTCAGCAGGATGGATGAACTTGACAGCAAGAGTGAGGGCAAGTAGGCAAAAGGCAAAAAGGCTTCTTTCTTATATGGGGCGCCTCTAGAAGGTATGGCCCAGATTTAGGGTGGGTCTTCCCACCTCAGATGATCCAGTCAAGAAAATCATTGTTATGCTCAGATGTAGTCAAGTTGACAGCCAAGATCAGCCACCACAGTATTCTATTTTAGTAGGTATGTCACCACTCTATAAAGACATTATTAAGCTACACACTTTTATTTATTTATTTTGAGACATGCTCTCAAGATAGCGCAGACTGGCCTGGAACTGACTATGTAGATCAGGTTGGCCATGAATTCAAAAAGATCTGTCTGCCTCTGATTCCCCAGTGTGCCACCATGTCCAGCCCTAGGCTACAAGCTTGTTAAATGAATTGCTTAGGCAAATCTTTGTGTGTTTTTATGCATAACAAATATTATTTGATAACATTAAAGTTTATATCTGCTCCTTATAATCTGAATTTAAGGATACATAAAAATGAAGCTGCTCAAGTTATTTAAGATTGTCTGAGGCCAGGCAGTGGTGGCTCACACCTTTAATCCTAGCACTCAGGAGGCAAAAGTGAGCGGATCTCTGTGAGTTCAAGGCCACCCTGATCTACAGAGCTAGTTCCAGAATGGCCAGGGCTACACAGAGAAGCCTTGTTTTGAAAAACCAAAATAAAATAAAAAGTCTGAGAATCTTATTAATATGTCATGCTTAAATTGACAGATTTTTTTTATTATTTTAATGAACAAATAGTAGGTGCATTCATACGAACCTGACCCCAGAATTTTTGTGGAATTTGTTGAGGACTATTATCACACCCAGAGTTAATATACACCCGAGTATTGCCTTCTAATCTGCATTAAAAGAGAATCTATGATTTCCATAAAATTACTTGAGGAACCTTATATTTTAAAAAAATCAAAGCCAGGCAGTGGTGGCTCACACCTTTAATCCCAGCACTTGTGTCACAGAGGCAGATTTCTGTGAGTTTGAGGCCAGCCTGGTCTACAGAGAGAGTTCCGGGAACAAGAATACAAGTACATGGAAAGATAAAGGAAGTCAAGAAAATTATAGGAAACTAACTGGATATTATCCTATGCACCATCAATTCACGACCATTCTTTTTCCTCTGTAACTCTCCCCAGATTCCTGAATTATTTTAAGTTACAAATATTTTGTTTCAGCCATAATATTTCATGTAGTTTTAAAGATGAGATTTAAAAAAAATCTATATCACTGATCTCTTCAGATAGCTACTTGGTGATGACTTGTCTCTGCTTATCCCCAATTTTTATAGTATGCTTGTTGTAATATATAACTGCCCAAATATTATCTACAGACTATAATTGTCCAGATAATATGTGATTGACTTATATGTTCCAAACACCTTTTGATATATATCTTTATTCTTTTTATTTTTTCCTTTTGAAAATATTCATTGAGAACTGCAACCACATGTTTCACATAGTCTCCTTCCATCTGTGTTTTCTGTAATTGGAGATTGGTTAGATTTGCTTACAGGAGCGCTGAATATGGAGCAGTGTGTAAGTTAGTGAGCATGTATGCAGTTGTCCCTCTCAATGCCCTGATCAGTACTGCTGTAGTCTATTAGCTGGTCTATTCCTGTAAAGAGACCTCCCCATTAACAATTTTTTGAAAACACAAATTTGGAATTGTGACAGTAAGAAAGTCTGATATAGTATAGCCTAAAAAATTTTCTAAATTTAAAAAAAGTATGTCACAAGTGTATAAAATATATGTAGACAGTCTTCTATTTTTATTATTTCCTGTCATAAAGCTATTAGAAAAATAGGTGTCACAAACCTATTAGAAAAAGTAAAATGTGTCAAACTTACCTGGTAGTACATAACTGTACATGGCACCCTTCACAGTAGAGAGATGTGAACAAGCACTAAGATTGCAGCATTAATCTGTCATTTCCTGTTGCTGTTCTGAGGGCTCCAGTACTGAGAGCACCTGCTTAACTGTGTGACAGTCATCTCTCCCGGTTGTCGCTTGTCACAGTGAGAAGGACCCTTTCAGCTGGGTTACAGAGTGGGTTAAAGCCAGTTTAGACAAATTAGTGAGCAACAGTCTCAAAAGAAAAAGCAAAACGGTAGGTGGGGAGATAGCTCACACCTAAAGGCCTTGTCTGTAGCATGCATGAGAGCTTGTGTTCAAGCTTCAGTGGTGCAAAAGAGGGAAGAAAAAAACTTTCATGCTTCTTACATGTTTTACAATACATACTACATTACAGCATACAAAGTCTGTGTTCAAACTTAGGTTGCTGGTATGGCACTGGTCAGCAGCAGGCTATTAGGACTTAAGCTTTAGAGGAGTCAAACAGTACAAAGGGATTTTTTATTTTCCCTCATATGCGGGTGTAGGGAGACACCTCTGGTCCTTGAACTGCTTGGTAGTCAGCCACATCGGGCTAATCTGAAGCAGCTCCTGTAAGGAAAGGTGGAGTGGACTCTGGATAATTTGTCTTTAGCTAGCAGTTTTTGAAATATAAATTGGGAACCCAGCATCTTCCAAAGGTAACTGCTAAGCTGTTCTTTAAAAAGTTCTTACATTGAGTACATGGATTTAGATTTATATGCATTTGATATTTTTAAAGTCTTTTTTAAAAAAGCCTTTTGGTATTTTTATTTTTGTAGACATTCAAATTGATGTTTTATTGGCGATTCTACCAGTTCATTCTTGAGTCCTTTTAATGAGTCCATGAGAAATAACTTGATAGCCTGCATTTTTTTTTGTGATAGGACCCCCATGTTTACACATTTCCTAGCCTGGATTGTATGCTGTCATTTCTTTAGGGATTTGTCCTTTTATAAAGAAATTAAAATTTTATTATTACTGTGCGAGCATGTGTGCATGTGCACATGCCTGTAACTTTTAGGACTCAGTCTTTCTACCTTGTTGAGACAAGGTCTTGTTTCTGTTGTGCTGTGTATTCCTGGTTAGTTAGCCCAGAGCTCTGAGCATCGAGCCGTCTTCCACCTTATGTCTAGCTGGAGGGTGTTGAGATTACTGATGCACACCATGGGATCTGACTTTTTTACGTGAGTTCAAGTGATTGAATTTAGGCCATTTCGCTTGTGTGGCAAGTGTGCTTACCTGCAGAGCTAGCTATCTCACCAGTGTAGGAGCCTCTTGTAGTGAGGGACTGTGTTTACAAATCCGAGCTACTGGTGTGCTTGTTCCTATGCTTTTGTAGTGAATAGAACTAGAAAATAATGCCTTTTGAATTATTTTACATAATTTAATTTATTTGTTGGTGTTAAGATTGAGCCCAGGGCCTCATGTACGCTAAGCACTTACTCTATACTGAGGTATACCTCAGCCCCTGATTTTCCTCCTAAGAAGAAGCTGTGAGCCCTCTGCTGATACTGCCCATTCGCATGGGTGCCTATAGTGTGTTCCTTCTGCAATTTTATTATCTCCCTTGACCAGGCTGAAAATGTTATTCTTAGACACCAGCACCTTTTCTCATTTGTTTTTAGCACACAAAATGCTCTCAGAGCTCATTCCCCCCACTTATCTGTGGGAATATTCCAAGACCATCAGTAGATGCCTGAAGCACAGATAGTGCCAAACCCTATGAACATCCCGCTCATGCCTGTGATCAGGTTAGGCACACTCAAAAATAAACAATGGCTAACAGTTGTAATAATATTCTGCAAAAAGTATAATTGAACATGATGATGAAGTGTACAGTCCTTGGTTAAGACCATATTGTGATTTATCCAGTTAGATCCTCATTTGTCAGTATTTGGATTATTTCCATTTTCCTTTTTTTTGAGATATGATCTCAATGTATTGCTCAGTTCCCTTGCCAGAGCCTCGTGACTGCTGGGGAGATAGATGTGCCACCACGCCTGACTTCCACTTCCTTAGCTACAGCAATGCACCCAGTCTGTCAGTAGCATGTCTGTATGTGTGTATGATTATTACTTTTAACTTTTGCCAGCACAATTGTGGTTCCAGTTCTAAAAAGTGGATTCCTAGGTCAAAGGGAAATTGCCTAAGTAGTTTTGTTAGGTTCTGGCAGTGTTTCAGTTTGTGCTGGTACACGATGTTGGCGCCATTTATGAGAAGTTTATTAATCCTCTTACTATAAGAAATATTTTCAGATTGCAAAATACAACTTAACCTCTTATTTTGTCGTGTTTGTTTCAAAATCATCACCACCACTTCTTACCATAAACTGTTTATGATTGAATATTATTGTCCTAAAAGTTGTAACTGTTTTAACTAATTTTGAAAACTGCACTGTTGCCGCCTGTCTTCATAAAGATAGCTGATGACAGTCTGAGGTCCTCTTTTTCAAGTAAATGCAGTGTATGTATTAGAAGTAGTTGTATTAAATTTATATTTAATGTAAAATTAAGTTTAAAAATTTTAAAAATTATCTCCAAAGATAATTTATTATATTTATATATTAAATTAATAATTTACTATCAGACATATTTATTATTTGTTTATTTAGATAGATGGGTCTTGTCCTCACTGTCCTGGAACTTGCAACCCACCTAGAACTGGAATTATAGCTGGTCCATGTAGGTTCAGGGAACTGAACTCATGTCTTCTACAAGAACAGCAAATGCTTTAGGTACTGGTAGCCTCCCTCCCCGCCATCTCTCTAGCCACTAATGATTTTGAATTTAATGATCTGAGGGTTGAAGAAGAGTAACTCAAATTTATCATGACAGGTTGAGTTGAGTCGTTCTGTCCCCATGGCCATTTAGATTAGTTAAAGAATAGAGCTGCCAAGTATTAGGGACTTCAGTTTGCTGATTGAATGAACGATTAGGGAGCCACTACCACTGATATTCAATAAATGGTTAATGATAAAGGAATTTGAACAGCTGATAGTTCATCTATAAAAAGCAGTCATAAAATGTATCCGGTAAGGGTTTCTACAACTTTTTAACTGTTTAGTGTTTAAAGGTTAAAAACTAATAAAGGTAGAATTCTGGAGCTTAAGTGACATTATGACAATGATTTTTGCTCTTTAAAGGACTCCATTTTACTAAAATATTGTTGTGTTGTTGAGTAAGTACTGTCAGCCAGAAAGGCTTCGTCTGTTCTCTTGAAAGTGAAGTGAATTTATGGCTTTAAGTGATATATGTTTTTCTCTTCTTTTGATAGGCATTTGGGGTCACAACTTTGTGAGTTAGAAAAGCTGATTGATAAAATGATGATTGCAGAATTTTCTACTTACTCTCATAGTGACTTAAATAGACCACTGGATGGTGAATGTCACGTTTTAGAAGAGGTATGTGTCTGAACTGTGCAATCCAATTGTCCTTGCTTCCTTCACAGCTTCAGCTTATAACACATTCGTGTAAGTGACAGTGAGCAAAATTACCTCAGATTTCCATGTCCAGACTTTTGAGGCCCTGTGCTAGCCACGTGTCTTTACTAAGCATCATAAATGCTTAGTAACCTGTGAAGGGGAGAGTGGAGTAATGTCATGGTCTACTTAGAAAAAGAAGTTGAAATGAGGTCTTTAAAGTTTACAAACCAAGTTCAAAATAGAGATATAGGATGAATGGCTTAATTTATATTCCATGGGCATGTATTCACTGGGGTTTATCGTCTGTAAAATGTGATGGTTATGTGATAATATGTTAATCATACAAATTTACTGATCACCTGTTTTGAACATGTTTGATTTGCATGTATTTGTACATATATCATATCCAGGCTTTACTGACTGGTAATTTTGCAGTGCAGATCATTGCCAAGAACCATCAGGAAGGAGAAAGAACCTGACTCATAGTGACTGAAAAAGGTGTGCATATTAGTGGCTGGCATCCCAGTCAGAGTCCAGATTGGCATTCCAGTCTTGTGGAATGGCTACAAGTGTTTGTGGATACTCTCTAACTGTAGAAATGAGGGCAGAAGACCTGTTAGTATTGTTTGACCTTCAGCCAGCTTCATTTCATCCATGTGGTAGAATAGGGATTACCTGTTGAAGATCACGGACTCCAAAAATCTGATGGCAAGATTGCTGTGGGAGGGGTAACCTCATCCTTCTGGGCACACCACACTGTGTGTGGGCAGAGAGCTGAGGCTCTGATACAACCCTTTCGATAAATGCTTCTATTTTAAAATTAAATTTCAAATGTAAAATTATGTATCTTTGTTTTATTTTAATAGGAAAGATTAGTATCTCTTGTATTTGGACTTTTGAAACAGAGAAAACTTAATTTTTTAGAAATCTATGGTGAAGAAATGATTATTACAGCAAAGAATATCATTAAAGAGGTATTGTACATATTTTATTTGATATATGAAACCCTGTGAAGTGTATTTTTATGTCATCTAGTAATATGTAAGATATGCAATATAGTAGTAATATGTAATTACTATTAAAGTAATATCATTTTCTTTAAAATTGTATACATGGAAAAATAAGAGAAAAATAAGAGAAGCATACCCTACCAGCCAAGTTTTAACACTGCTTTAAGAATTTTCTATGTATGAATATTCTGGGTTTCTTATGATTTTGTACAGAGTTAGAACCACATAGTATTTGTTCACACTATTCTGCAAACCTTCTGAGATACCAGTTTTATGGTTCTGTAAAATTGAACCAACATCTTGTTGGTCAGACCTGTTTTGTCTCTCTTTCACTGTGGAATATTTAAGGTTCGAATTTGATACTGTAAATAAAACTGACACACCTCTTGGGAATAATTATTTTTTAGATTAAGTTTTGTTTGTTTGTTTTAAAGGGATTGAGAGGATGGTACAGTCAGAGAACCTACCTTGACCCTCAGAACCTTTTTGAAAATACTGCACACAAGTGTGCACTTGTAACTCCATTTCCGGGGAGACAGAGACAGGAAGAGCCTGGGGCTGCCTGGCCACCCAGTCCACCCTAATAGATGAGCTGCAGGCCAACGAGTGGTGCTGTGTCAAAGGGTAACAGCTGAGACAGCCTCTCCCCGGCGTCCATTCCCGCACACGAGCACACGCGCATTCATACACGCACAGACAGAGACAACAACAAGGTGATTGTCTTAGGCTGGTGTCTGAAAGCAGAATTGCTGGTAGAGAGGGAAGAATATTTTTTAAGTTGTTTAATACATAAAACTGCATTGTTGTTGAAAACATTTTCCTAATTTATAGTTCCCACTCTAAGTGTTTAAGTGTTATCTTCTTTTTGCCCTGCTTAGAAAGTAACAGTCTAAAATCTTTTAGATTTTACCCCTTTTGCTGGGGATTGAATCCAGGCTTTATGCTGGACATGTTAGGCAAATACTCTACTGCAGAGCTGAAATCCCAACTCTACCATGTATAGTTTCCCCACTCTTTGCTTTGATTGTTTTAACTTAGATAATTTTACATGGGTTTATTAGGCTTAATCACCATTAGGTTGAATGTACATATATAAGTTTTCAGTATTTATATAAAATACACAAAACCTGCAATTGCTTTTTCTTTTACTTAAACACTGGATGAAACACTGTTTTTCTAAATGGTATAACCATCGTGGAAAATTGTTGGTAGTATTTATTAATGCTAACTAATATATATACATTACAAAACAGAATTTTTGTTCTTAAGTATACACCTAACAGAATACTATGGTAAATTCATTCAAGCACAATACAATAGAATGTGTATGGCAGCACCATTTGCCATTAAAGGAACATTCTAAATTGTTTCATCAGAAATAGAACTGATAAAGAGAATTATGGCATATATACAATGAAATACTGTATTGTAATGCAACTGAATGAATTATTCATAGCTGCATAAATGAATAGTATAGACATAATGTAAAACCAGACACAGAAAGAATATACACTAAAGTATGATTCACAGGCAAAATGAATCACACTTTAGAAATCTATTAGTACTAACTTTTTGTGTCTGGAGTGATTGCTTGGCAGTTAAGAGCATTGGCTGCAGGATCAGTGTTCAAGAACACCCTCATGGTGGCCCACAACTGTATTTCACTTCAGTTTCAGTGGTTTCAGCACCCTCTTCTGGTCTCTGCAGGCACTACATGCATGTAACATTTAGGAAAACATTCATATACATAAAATAAAAATCTACTTTAAAAGATAGTGACTGAAGGAGAGTATTAACTAGACACAGGATGGAATTCTAAGCACTTTAAATGTTCAGTTTCTTTAAGTGAGTTCTAGTTCAACAGAACTCAATTTCTGTATAATTCGTATGAGTTTCCTTGGAGTGAGTATTTATTGTACTGAGGCCCTATGTTTAATCCTTAGCACTATACTTAGAAAAAAAAAGACTATTGTAGTCAAGGAATTATTTTGTTTTTGTTTATTAAAAATAAAAAATATTTTATGTATAGGAATGCTTTGCTTGCCTGTATGTCTGTACATTATGCACATGTCTGGTGTCTGAGGAAGCCAGAAGGCATTGGATCCCCTGGAACTGGTTATGAGCCACCAAGTGGGTGCTGGGACTCGAACCTGGGTGAGGATCCAGTGCTCTTAATGACTGAGCCAACTCTACAGCACAGTTCTTTTGCTTTTAATTCACATGTATATGTGTGAGCATCTTCAGTTGCATGTGTGTGTGCACATGTGGAGGTCAGAGGACAACCTTTGGCACCCTTTAGGAGACATCCACCTTGTGTTTTGAGACCATCTCTTATTAAACCTGGAGCTTGCCGACAGGCTAGGCTGGCTGGCCAGTGAGCCCCAAGGCTCTGCCCGTTCCTGGCTCCCCAGTTGTCCAGTAGCAGGGTGTTCAACCACAACTGGCTTTCTAGCATGGATTCTGGGAATTAGACAAGCACCTTACTGACTGAGCTCCCCTGACCCAGCGTGTTCTTTTTTAATGTACAGGTGAAACATGAAGTAGTTGGGATTCTAGAAACAATTGACCAAATTGCCCTTTTTTCTTAAATTGCAGCGTGTGATTAATAAAGTTTCACAAATAGAAGAAATAGACACAGATGTTGTTGTGAAGTAAGTATAAACACGTGTGGAGCTTTGTGTTTGTCATGGGAAGGATGAGACATGCGAATTAGCATTTTAAAAGGACTAAACTGATTGTTGGCTGATGTTTGGGTCAGGGTGTAAGAAGTTATACATGATAATGAAGTACTTGTAACAGATAGAAATGAGCGGTTAACAAAATGCAGAGGAAAGATAGTGCTGTCCTCAACCAAAAGCTGCAGCCTTGGGTAGAGGAAGCAGCACGTGAGGTGAATCTTGAGGTGGGAACGGGAGGGGTAGGTACAGCTCCTTATCCTCAGGAGCTACATTTAGAGCTCCTGTGAAGGCCTGTGACACAGGCAGGAGCCTCATCTATACTGTGTCTTTTCTTATGTGCTCTCTAGCCTTGCTGCACTGCACAGGCATTAGTCTGTCTGCAGATGCTCCTGCCCTCTGTCTTCTTTAGGTTCTTGCTCTCACTTTGGACCTACTGTTAAGTAAATAAAGGATACATGAAGAAAAGCACTGTTACTTACATAGCTGATCTGTTAGCTGAGATTGTTACACGTTATTATTGGTCAGGTAATATAGTATATGCAACATGGATACATTGAACAAAGGGATGAGTCTAATTCACAGTGGGGAGGGGAGGAGCCATCAGCATACTACTCACAACGGTGATAAACTCCTGTATTTTGGGAATTTTCTATTTAGTATATTTCCATTTAGTATTACCTGTTTATATAATATAACAAATATAACAAAATATAACAAAAGCATAAAGCTGTAGATAAGGAGTGGACTGCTTTATCTTTGCTTTTTCTAGTCTTTATAAGACTTGTCATTGGCCAGTCCTTGCAGGTTGACTTTTCATGGGAGAGTTGAGTATAGAGGGGGAATAGAGGGTTGATACAAAGCGGGAGATATTGAAAATCATTTATCATAGTGGTGGTAGCAAGATTTTGTTTAAATCACTTAGCTCTATAGTCAAACTTCTAGTAGGCATTGAGGAGTTTGGGTATTTAATTTTGAATTGCTTGTGTCCATACTTGTTTGCTTTTATCTTGAAATGCCTATCTTTTGAGGATAGTGATAAGTATTTTACGACTGAATTTCTCATTCATTTACGTATGTAAACCTTACCTGGTTAAAGATACAAATGCTGATATGGATGGGTTTTAAGGTTCCAGGCCAAACTCCCAGAATGGAGATGTGGAGTGTTACAATTTACACACTATCCCTTGGCACATCTGTTTCAAAATTGGTTGGAGCATCTGTTGTCAAGGAGGAACTACTGAGAGACAAGTCATGGGCACTTTTAGAAACTCAGGAAGCAGTGACTTATTTTCTTGCTCTTGTGCAGGCTAGTTTTTTGTCAACTTGATACAAGTTAGAATCATTTGGGGAAAGGGTCTCTCAGTTCCATAAGATTGGCTTATTGGCAATTCTGTAGTACATTTTCTTATATAGTGATTAATGTGAGAGGTCCCAGCTCACTGTGGATGGTGCCATCCCTGTGCCAGTTGGGATCCTTGGTGCTTTAAGAAAGCAGACCTAGCAAACCACGGAGAACAAACCTGTAAGCAGGACTCCTCCTTGGCCTCTGCATCATTTCCTGCCTCCAGGTTCCTGCCTGAGTTCCCCACCTAAGTTCTCTTAGCAATAGAGTGTGACCTGAGATTTGTAAGCTTAATAAATTCTTTTCTTCCCTGAGTTTGTGGTAGTGGTGTTCTTTCACCCTAGTTGAGACACTCTGTAAGGAATTTCAGAATTTCTCAACTTAAATAGAGAGCTTCCTGGTGTCCAGTGCAGGAACCTTTTTTTATGAACTCATCCTATAGCAGCATTTACTGGAATTACAGAGTAATAAGTTTCTTTAGTTCTATAAAATCTCATTAGGGGATTCTGTTTTGTATTAACCTATTTCATATTGGAAGTTATTAATTGATAGCAACTATCAAAGTAATATTGGCTGGGGGCTAGAGAGATGGCTCAGGGGTTAAGAGCATTGCCTGCTTTTCCAAAGGTCCTGAGTT